>JAOTQE010061369.1:0-12644 GCA_025631205.1 Nesometra sesokonis | reverse complement strand
AAATACTGTGTTTTCAATCGTTTAAATAAAGGTGATGAATGGGCAAGATAATGAGAATTCGTACACAGACGAATAATTTTTTTTTTGTTTAATGTGAATAGAAGGTTACAGTTATTATTATCAGCCCAAACTATATTACAGTATTGTATGTGTGGTAAAACAAGACTAGAATAAAGCATAAATAAGGTAGTGAGAGGCAAAACATGTTTAAGTCTATAAAGAATACCTTTATATTTTGATATTAGATTTGTAACATAAAGTGTATGCAAATTCCAACTTAGAGTTTCATAAACCGTAATCCCTAGAAATTTTGAGTGCGTAACCTTTTTAACTAGAATATTATCAATCTTTATAGCATCGATATTCTGATATGTTCTGTTGCTGTAACGATTTTTAAATAACATGTATGTGGTTTTCTTAATATTTAAAGATAATTGGTTGGATTTTAACCAAATAGAATTTTTAGATAATTCATTATTTGCAGTATGAATAAGGTAATTATTATTTTTATGCCAAGCTAATAAATTTGTGTCATCGGCATAGGTGATAAAGGAGAAAAAAATTACTTGAAAACATAATATCGTTTAACTATAAAATAAACAACAAAGGACCTAGAATTCATTCATTTGTGCCGGCGTTCGATCATTTAAATGGACAAATTGTTTTTTTTTCTGAAAGGTAGTTTGTAAACCAGTCGTGAGCTTTTCCACGAATACCATAATGAGAACGTTTTGATAAAAGAATGCTATGTGTAATCGTGTCAAACGCCTTTGAAAGGTCTAGAAATATGCCTATAGAATGATTTTTATTGTCAAGATCTGTTACAATTTTATTATAAGCTTCAATGATTGCCATATAAGAAGAGTATTTTGGTCGAAAGCCAAATTGAGAATTATGTAATAAATTAAAATGAGAATTGAAACTATAATCTTTTGTGAACAATTTTCTCAAGTATTTTAGAGATAGCCGGAAAAACAGATATCGGCCTGTAATTTGAAGAATCATGACGATTTCCGCTTTTAAAAATAGGGATAACTTTTGCAATCTTGAGTTGGTAAGGTACATAACCAGAAGTTATAGATAAATTGATTATATAAGCAAGTGGAGTGGCAATATGGCAAATAAAATGTTTTATTACATCTGGTTTGATATCATCATACCCAGCGCTTGTACCAGGTTTGAGTTTTTAAAAATTTTAATTATCTCATCGCAAACCGTGGGGGACAAAAACATTGAATTTGAAGGAAAAATTACATTATTGAGGAAAAATTTAAAATTAACATTTTGTTCAGGAATTTTACTAGCTAAATTTAGACCAGAGTGGACAAAATAAGAGTTAAAATGTTCTGCAATTTGACCGGTATCAAATTTTAGAGATTTATTTATATTTATAGCTGTTGGTAACGGTGACTTACTTTGACATCCAAGGTGTTATTTAAAATATTCCACGTTTGGTTTGCGTCAGACTTGCATCCCTCTAGCTTGATAGTATAATAATTTTGTTTGGCTACTCTGATTAGAGTAGTCAATTTATTACGATAGCGTGTATAATTTGTGTTATTTAAATTTGTTGAACAAGAAATATACTTTTTATACAGCTTTTCTTTTCGCTGAATAGATTTAAGTATGGCTTTAGAAATCCAGGGTTTATGCGGCAATTGATTTGCGACAGAGTTAGACATCAAAGAAGTAAATGGAAAATGGATATTATAAATATCAATAAACTTGGTTATAAAAGCATGCTCCTTGTGTTGAGGTATGATTGTAAACACATTCCCAATCGATGCGACCAATGTGACAGTAAAATATATTCATTCTATTTTGATTAAATAGACGATATTTTTTGTGGTGTTTCAGGTTACTGCATTTTGGGACAGGTTTAGTTATTTGGAAAATCGGATAATGATCGGTTATCCCTGCAATACATAAACCAGATTGAATTTGATGATCAAAGACATTAGTGAAAATATTATCGATTAAAGAGGCAGATGTTGGTGTGTTTTGTTGGTCTGTTTATAAGAAGATACATGTTGTGGGTATAAAATAAATTAAGGAAACTATTTACTATGGTGTTAGTATCATGCAATAGGAGATCAAGATTGAAATCTCCAGAAATATAACATTGTTTACCTTCATTGGATATATTGTTGAGATATTTTTCTAGGTCAGTAAGGAAAATGTTGCAGTCAGAGTGATAACAACGATAAATATTACCAACAATGATATTTTTACTAACCGGATTTAAAACTTCAACGAACACGGATTCAGAATGATCAATATTTGTGGTAGAATTAACATTAAGCTCAAGGTCATTTCTTTTATTTTATACTAAACAGAATTATGGATGTAAACTGCCGGCCTAAACGCGGTTGATTTATTAAAACGTAATTTTCAAATGAATTAAATTTGAATCATCATCATTAAACCAGGTTTCGGACATTGTAATTATTTTAAAAGTAATATTTAAGCTATTGATAAAAGAGTGTATATTGTCAAAATTTTTTTTTAAGACTCCGAGGATTAATATGTAGTATAGAAAAATCAATGCAAGAAGAAGTATCATTGAATACATATGAGCACGTATTATTAACACTATGTTTGTTGAGATTATTCGAGTCATCATGTGCCTGCAACATGTCATCAAATTTAAATGGATTTAGTTTTAAATTAAGCATTTTATTATTATCTCAGATTGTAGATTCTTAATTGTACCACTATGTTCGTCAATAACTTCAATTTTCTTCTCGTAACCAGCAATATTATTTTCAATTTCAGTTATTGATTCAGTAGCAAAGTTAACTGATTTTTCTAACTCAAACTACCTTTTATCCAGCTTATCCATGCGGGCTATTATATTTGCTTGGTTAGATGTAACTGTTTCAAGCTTACCAGTCATAAGTTGGATTTCCCGCCTCAGCAATCTTATGTCGTCAGTCTCCATTGTGATAAGCGTTTTATTCTTAGGTGAGGCACCTGCTGAACTGCATGACTGCATCACAGGTGGTCGCTCAGGTGATTGTTTGTCTAGCTTAGGTTGGCTTGCTTTTTCTTGTTTCCTGCTGGCATTTTACTCCGTCTTTGATACCGTAATTATATATCTGTAGGTAGGTTTCACGGACCTGATTAAAATTGGTAAGTATTATGAAAGATACTGTAATAACAGGTATTTAAATTCGACGTCTGAAGGATGGGATTTTTAAACGTGTCACTCGTACGCCCTCATCTCGGAATCGTACGCTCTCATGACAAATAGACAATCAAAAAATCTTGGGAATGTAAAAAGTAAAGAAATTTATTACATAAAAATGCGCTTATTCTATTTATATTACCCATACGACAAAAACTGTCACCTTTTTAGAAATGATATTTGACCATTATGAGACAATGATCCCATTGTTATGGACTTCATATCAATATAGGCAAACAAAAACTTTTTAGAATGGCGCCAAATTAAACGAAATCGATTATAAAAAAACTGCACTTTATGTCTATTCATACCACCCCACAAAAATGTAATTGTCGCTTTTTATTGGCAATACTGCATAACCTTTGACGTTTTATGACCCTGATTGCTTTGAGGTTTATAAGAAAATAAAGGCATTCAAAATTCGTTAGAGTGATATTAAAAAAAGAACTTGATCACATAAAACTTAAAAATTTCGTTTTGTCCTTGGCAATGTACCCTTTTGAATGGTACCATAATAAAACAAATGAACAAATAAAACTGTAATTATGGCTATTTATATTATTTCTACCACTAAAAACTCAAAATAATAATAGTAACAATAACAATAACAATAATAATAATAACATTTTTTTGAAATTATAAGAGAAATTAATCACATCAAATGGCAAAAATGGCCATTTATATTTCCCATTCCCAAAAACTTAAATTTTGTCTTGCCAATGTGGCCTTTCGACAGTTATGACCTAATTCTAATTAATTATCCTATTGTTATGAGCGATACATCAAAATCTAAACAATAAAAACAACTCTCTTGATTGGTATCAAAATAAAAAAAATGAAGATGTGACCATTAATAACTTTTATGGCTAATGATCAGTTGGTTATGAGGGTTACATTAAATCCACACACTCTTGGAATTACATAAATAAAAGAAACCTATCACTTAAAACTGCACTTATGGCTTTGTACATATTACCCCTACCCAAAACTAAAAGATGTTATCTTTCTTCGAAACACGAACTTTTGAAATTTTAAGGACATAGTTAATGATGAACTAAGTAAAGTTACTAAGATACGCGATCTAGGTCAGAAATGACCCTTCCAGTTGCTTTGTGACGTAGTATTCCATTATAGCAAATGTGTTCTGAATCATTTTTATGAAAACTGCAATTTTTATAAGGTGGTTGTTGAAATAAAACATGTCTAGGTTAAAGGTAGAGAAATCTGAAATAGCATTTTAAATTTATGCAAATTATATAGAATATTACCACAACTTTTATTAGCCTGTTCCATAGCCTTATAAACATTTAGCTTATATTTCATGATATAAGCTAAAGTAGACATTAAAAGCAACACACAATACCTTTATCAAAGTGTTCCTTGATCCATAAACATGGGTATAGACACCAGAATTAAGACTCTACGAGTTTCCTATCCCTAGATATATATGCAAAAGTATTAATAACGGTCATTTTGAATTTATGCTAATTAGACATGAAAAAAGTAACACAATATTATCAATACCTTTACTAACGTGTTCCTTGACCCTATATACCAAAGTTAAGTCCCAATGAGTTTCCTATTCCGAGATATATGCAAAAGTATATTGAATGGCGGCCATTTTTAGTTTAAGCTAATTAGGCATAAAAAGCAACACAAATAATACCTTTACTAACGTGTTCCTTGACCATATAAATATAGATATAGACACCAAACTTAAGTCTCTATGAGTTTTCTATTTCGAGTTATATGCAATATTTAATGACGGCCATTTTGAATTTATGCGAATTTAACACTGTTCCACTCCAATTTTGGTAAACTTTTAATATGATGTTTACTTGGCTATTTCAAGTCAAATGCAGGTGAAATAGTTTTTGCTGCCATTTGTTTTGAGTTTAGCCTTTTTTTCCATATTTTGGCTGGACTATCATATAAGTTAATGACGTTTATATTCGTAATGGTAATAACTATTTGAAATTTATACATAGAGAGTACGTATTCAAAGTTGATAAATAAATAATTCACTTATTCAGAGACAGAAATTGGAGAAACACTACGTTTCGGCTCCTTCCACTAAGGGCATTTTCTCTGAGTAAGTGAATTATTTATTTATCATCATATTTCAGAGACCATGACTAACATTTTTCATCGTATTCAAAGTTGATCTTTAAAAAATCATTAATTTACGTTTGATTAAAGTAATTATAATGTATTTTTGAAATTATCTATTACTTCCAGATAGTAGTTTGCACACAAAATAAAGTTACAAATAACAATACGCCTAGTAATATTTGAAGTAACCTCAATGTACAGTCAAATGGTTATATAATTAAGATTTAGGTTCTGAATTCGAGCTCTGAGGTATTCCAAAATTAGACGTATGCTTAAAGGGTAGTGGTAGTTTTTATAGAAAAGGTTTTCCCTGTTTTAATATAAGGCACGTATCATTTGCAATGTTTCATGCATAGTACTGAATATATTGTTCATTGTATGAGGTCCTGCCAGTAACCCTTCTTTTATGTTTTGCTGGTTATCTGAATTGTGTCTTTAACCTATGCTTCTTCCTGTCACATCTGTAATGTTTTTCATCTGAGGTCCTCATGTGTCTGCGTGGCACTCGACTCTCTTCACTTTTAGCTCATCACAAAATGGGCAGCTCATCTTTGAATATTTTCGTGTATCTGTTTAAGTAAATATTGACATGATTGTCATAACAATTTGAAAAACACATTAAAAGATTTCTTTAGAATAATAATAGAATGAAATGAATTGATCACATAAAACTGCACTGTATTATTATTTTTTATTTATTATTTATTATTCTTGTTCTTCTTCTTCCTCCTCTTCCTCCTCCGCCTCCGCCTCCTCCTCCTCCTCATCCTCCTATTCTATTATTATTCTTATTATTCTTCTTATAATTCTACGTATTATTATTATCATTATTATTATTGTGTTTCTCATTTTTCAACATGTGTTTTCATCTCTCACCCAGAGAGAAAAGAATATAATTAGTTACAATCTCTCCAGATCTACACAAATAATCTCCTTGTTATGAAAGCAGTTCCCAATAATGTGATCATTTGAAGTTCATAGCTATTGATGTTAGTTGGCAGATTTTCAAGATCTCGTTTGAAGTTGTTGCAACTGATCCCGCAGCCCCTATCACTATCGGGACTGTTCTCTTCATTTCAATTATTAAGTCGATGATGTATTTATCTACTTTTTTCAGCACGCTTTTGTATTATTATTATTATTATTATTATTATTATTATTATTATTATTATTATTATTATTATTGTTATTGTTAGTATTATTATTATTACTATTTATTTTTTTTTTATTATTATTATTGTTATTAGTATTGTTATTGTTATTATTTTGGGGAATATAGCGTATAATGCTAATTGGCTCAATTCGCTTAACATTAATGAGAAAATAATAACAAGGCATTCGTAAACGATTACACCCACGACTATGTTTTTTCTATTCAACATGTCGTCTAAAATTTCAATTATTGTAAACTACTACAGTAGCAAATGTAGATGGCCCGCAGGCCTACAGTGACTCAGTAAAAGTTAATTCTTTGTTTCAGCTGCTGGTCCAAACCTATGGAATAATTTAGATGTTTCAATAAAAAAATCAATTTCTTTACCAGTGTTTAAAAACAAAATTAAAAGCAATTATTTATCATTGTATAAATATCATTAATCACGCTTGTTTATTATCACTATTATTTATTATTATTATTATTATTATTATATTGTTATTGTTATTGTTATTGTTATTGTTATTGTTATTGTTATTGTTATTGTTGTTATTGTTATTGTTATTATTGTTATTGTTATTATTGTTATTATTATTATTACTATTGTTATAGGTCTGGTTCCATTATTATTGTTTTAGGGGTCAATTTGAGACAAGTTCTCTGTGAACTTCTAATTTTGATCCCAGTAATGGTATTATTTATATTCATTATGTCTATTGTTTTTACAGAAATTGTATTTTCTTTTACCATTATTAAATAAATATTTGAATGAATGAATATTTGAATGAATGAACAACTTGTTAACTTGTAAAACTTAGGGTTAAATTAATTTTGTTAAAAATAATAATTTAGCTCAATTTGATAAGAAAAAACACTACTGTTATCAGGGTCAAGAAAGGTTATCTTATTTTAAGACAGCAGCTAATATTGTAGATAAGCCCAAGTAGGTTATCCCTGTTTAGTTTCTAGTTTTTATCCATAGAGGACAGTAGACACAAAATAAAACAGATTAGAATCGAGAATTTCTGTGGTTAGGCAGATCAGCACCAAACCTCGAGAGGACCTAGATACGGTTGGTTTTGAAATTATCTAAAAGTTCGAATTCAATCGGCCGAATAGTTTTTGAGATATGGATGCAATCGGACAGAAAGACAAAAAGCGGAGCTCATTGCAATACCCTCTTCCCACTTCAGTGGGGCGAGGGTAATTCATTCATTCATTTATTTGTCAAAAGCAACATAAATTGTCAATACAATTACACAAAAGAAAATCTATACAAACAAACAAAAGTTTTTTTTAAAGATTAAAAAGTTAAAAAAAAGTAAAAACTGAGACTACTATAGAAATACATTAGAGACCCTGTGTATTTCCACTTGTTTCTAACATTCTGTGATATAAGCACTCAACTGGCCATTTTTATTTAAATGTTGTCACAATGAGAAGTTACAGAACTACTTTACGTGTTCTGCACATGCTTTGTTACAATTTATTTCAACAGTGAAAACCACTGTACATGCTCAGATACAAGGTATTCCAAAGTCAAATGGTAAAAAACAAAATAAAAATTCCACCTTGATATGCACCTCAGCATTTTAATATTAGTTTTATCTAACAGTTCAATTCAATTAAACTTTATCCATCCAATGGTTAAAACAATTTGAGATTACATTAGTAAAATAAAAAATAGTAATAAAATTAAATGAAAAGGACGCCCCCCAAGAAAAAAACTCAAAGAAGCTTGAGGAAATTTGCTCTATAAAGAGTTGCATATATTTAAATAAATATGATTAAAGATATAGGGAAGTTAAGATAAAGGGAAAAGTACAAATAAATAATTAGATAATTACAATAAATTAACATTAACAGAAAATAAATAAAACAAATAAATTCATAAATAGGCCAAATAAAATATAATTTATTGATCACATGTAAGTAATTAAGATATTAAATATATATTAGATGGTTGACCATGATAAATAACGATTGAAGAGGGGATATAAACATAAAAACTAATAAATAAAAAAATAAGGGCATCATACCACACCGACAGGACAATCCATTGTTGGCAAGTTCTCAGCATAGGCAGAAAGGTTTGGATAAAATGTTAAAAACTAGAAAAAAAGGGGGCAGAAGAAAAAGAAATAGAAACACAATTTATAAAATCATGTTATATCTTAGTAAGTATATAATTACCAAATATGGACACTAATCTAGCATTTAGTTCCTTATTTACAGAAAACATTGCTACGGAAGCACCTAAGTGCCATCGACTTTGCGACTTGTGTCAAGATAAATTATCTTGACAAGTCGACTTAATATGCTACTGTGCCTATTAACTCGACTTGTCAAGATAATTTATCTTGACGAGTCGCCAAGTCGATGGCACTTAGATGCTTCCGTACATTGCAATACCAATTTGATATAAAATTATATCACTATCGCGAATCACTATTGGGAACATCCCATTTTTTTCTCTTTCTTTACTATTCAAACGATCGTTTTTGTCTGGTTTATTCACTTGAAACTCGTCGGATTTTTTTGTAATATAAATTCTCGAGCTGACAAAAGATGTGCACAAAACATGGGCGTCGTATTTGCGCGAGTCCAAAATAATGATGACGATCTCGCCCAATTGATTTAGGTTCTAGGTACTTCCTGATACCTGTACTCCAAATTTGATTGATTATTTTTTGCTTCAATGTTGTGTCCTGTAACTATTTTTTACCTGCTCATGCCTATAGGATGCATTAATAATTTATTTGGAAGAAAGTTTTAGTAATTCAAACTATAATATGCTAATGATTCACCATCTAGGTAATAGAAGTAGACTTGTACACATGAATTATTTCTTCTGGACCAAACATAAATTGTAAAATTTTAATAGCATGCTTCTCTTCTTTAGCGTTATCAGAACTAACATCTGACATTGTACTTCGTATCTTGCTTTACTCCCAATCACTGTCAACTTAAATGCTTTACGCATGGCGAACAAGAAACCTATTAGACCTACTTATAGTGATATTACTAACAGTGGCGTCTTCAGAGTTGCTCAGTGAGTTCCAGCACCCCCTTCGGAGGCAAAAACAATACAATTAAGATACAAATGTGAAAATCTGGGCCTTGAGCACCCCCCTCCCCCGTTTCAGTGGAAATGAGCACTCTTCTTCAGAGAAAAGGGACTATACTGTGAGGTAAAACCCCTGACTAAGTCACATGTACATGCAAATCTGAACAAACAATTCATCCGAAGTAAACAAGATTGTGAGTGCAGCAAGACACGTACCTTGCATAGCACAATCAAGTAATCATGATGGCGGTTCCACTCCTCAAATTTTGGTAAGCTTTTGATACGTTGTTTTATTATTTATTCCAAATGAAATGCAGGTGATGTAGTGTTTTTTGCATTTTTTAAAGGTTTAGTCCATTTTTTCTAATGAAGTACAAATGATCTGGCCTCGTTATAGTTATGGCGTGGTTAGTAATTAGAACAGACCCTTTTGCTCTAAACCGTACACCAATGCATTATTATTATTTAACAAATATATTTTTCTTTAGGTATCTTAACAACAACTTGTTAACTGAGCTTCCTGTGGCTTTGTTTAATCTATCAATTATAGCAATCCTGTACGTATCATATTGTATAATTTATATACAGGTTATTGTGCTTTGGTACTCTGTGGCCATACTTATTGACCATCAGAATTATTATAAAACGTAGCACAGTAACTTGCCATTTTTGCTACGTTTTGTTAATTCATTAGTTTTGTTGTTGAGCACGACAGGTCCGCTATACAGACTGGAGCTGTTTATATCATATGGGCCAATTATGGGCACTTTCATTGTACTGGCTTTGTTAATTGTATGACAAAGAGAGCGCCCTTTGTAGTTTATAGAGTAGGTTTAAATTAATTTGGTAAAAAAATAAAGTTTTGACTGACCAACCCATATTTAAAAAATGCACATCCATTTATTGTAAATAATTAAGTGTTAAACTAGACTAGACTAATTTTAAGGCTATAGGATTTGTGACTTTTAATGTTTTTTTTTATAATCATCATTTTTAAACCGCCTATATGTAAGTGAAATTGAGGTTTTGCAGAATTCCAATAGAAACTGTTGTGGGTCTCTATGTCGGGGGTCTTCAATATAACTTATGTATTGTCTGTTTTATTTGTTTATTTATTACTTATTTATTTACTCATTTACGTATTGCTTCGTTCATTTACTGAAAGTAATTGAATTGGGCCAATTTTAAAATATGCACCATTCAGTACAGTTTTTAAGGAATCAATAATAAGATATTTTCGGCAGTTTTGGATATTTAAATTATATATAAGATTACATTTTTTTGTTTCTTGTACTTCAAGTGCTGATACTATTATTTTTTAAGTGACTTAAGCTGGAATAACATCACGTCGCTTGGAGTTGGACCTATTTTGAAAGAAGCACCCATGGGGTTATATTTGGTAAAGAATCAAATAAAAATGATCTCGAAGGATAATTTCCGCGGTTTTAAGAATCTCCATAAAGTGTAAGTTTACATTCGTTTTGATTTTTAAATTTGCCAACATATCTCTAAAAACAAAATACATAACACAAATTGTACGGTATATAAAATAATTAAATAGCTAACTGTAAAGTAATTAAAATTGATGAGAATTTTATTTTATTTCACTCTCTGCCCATAAATCAACGCTTACAGACAGGAATAAAGTGAAAAGTAAACTATACTACTATCTATAAATTTTTGGGTTATATTGGTCTGGGATGTTTCAATTTATGGGCCCTACACTGGATTGTCACTAAAATTTTGGCAATTATACATGAGACCTTGTCAAACACTTTTGCAAAGTTTTAGAGAAAGTATGTTTGCTAATTCTTACTTACTTTTGCTAAATTTCGGTTACTTACCTCGGTAACCATTTTTGCAAGTGACGTGTGGATTTGGCTTCGTCACAGTTCATGTCTCGGTGTTGTCTAGCGCCACCATTTTTTCAGCTTTTCGCTGGTGTCCCCCGCTGGGTGTATCTTAGGTCCAGCTGGTTAACAAGTTGTCATAGATGTGACTTAGTTCATGGCCTCCTTGGTCTCGGTTTATGTTATTATCTGTGATTCTTATCCAAATGGACTCCTTTATTTTCCTTGCTAGATAATGGTTTTCCCTGTCTAAAATGACAGGTAGAACACTAAACACCAGAATAAATGAACCTAAAGCAGATTGTAAAAAAAATAACTCAGATATTATACATAAATCGGCTATTACTGATCACATTATAAAGGAGAATCACATTTCAAACTTTGAAAATGTCACCTTTTTAGACAGGGAAAACCATTATCTAGCAAGGAAAATAAAGAGTCCATTTGGATAAGAATCACAGAAAATAACATAAACCGAGACCAAGGAGACCATGAACTAAGTCACATCTATGACAACTTGTTAACCAGCTGGACCCAAGATACACCCAGCGGGGGACACGAGCGAAAAGCTGAAAAAATTGGTGGCGCTAGACAACACCGAGACACGAATTGTGACGAAGCCGGATCCACACATCACTTGCGTGAACAAGTTTATCGAGGTCAGTAGCCGAAACGTAGCAAAAGTAAGTCTACTTTTTATGGTTTTGAAAGAAAATTTCAAAATAATATATGTGAAACCAGATGAAATTTTTCGAGAAAGCATAATCTACACGAGAAAAAAAAACATCGCATTGAACATTTAGTGCGATAATTGCTCTGGGAAAACAATTTTTAAATCTAACCACTGTGCATCAGTTAAAATAGATGTTTGACCTTCATAATAGCCTCTGTCATCTTAGGAGCCGATAAAACAAAATGGTCCCCAGAGGCATTGTGTCATACACATAATATTATGATGCAGATGCATCATAATGAGTTTGTTAAGGGCGTGCAAATCACTTGCGGTATTGCCCGCGTACCTCTCTCACCTATAGTGTTAGAATGCGCTCTATTACTGTTCTATTAAATACATTAGATGGATGCATTCATGTATATACTTCAGTGTTTTTATTTATAGTGTGCTTCATCAAAACAAGATAACACATATTGAAGACGGAGCCTTTCGTGATACCAACATTTATATTATGTAAGTAACCTCAAATTAGCTATATTTTTAGCCAATCTGTGAAAAAATTCTATGAAAAGGTTTTTCAACTGATTTGAGTAGGTATGGGT
>JAOTQE010061358.1:0-18606 GCA_025631205.1 Nesometra sesokonis | reverse complement strand
TTGATGCTACTTTGATATGATCAAGTTAATTTCAAAATTAATGTTGATGATTTTTTGGTAATTTTCAGGTGACAATACATCTTTGTCTTATGTTTCTTTGCCTTATGTTTTTTTTATCTTGTATATTTTTGTATGGTATCGAAATAAATCAAAACAAATCAAATCAAAATCAAATCAACATGTTTCTAAATGAGCCTGCAAAATAATGTATTGTTTGGCTCAAAAAATAATTGTAATGATATTCTTGCCTTTGGTTAATACAGTTACGTCAGATGAGAAACACCCAGGTATTTGCCATCAGGGATACTAGGACAACTACCCCCCAGACAATCACCACCCGGACAATTACCCCCGGACAACTACCCCCTGGACAACTACTCCCCTAGGACAACTATCCCCCTAGGACAACTACCCCCAGGAAAATACCCTAACACTAACCCTAAAACTAACCCTAACATTAACCCTAAACCTAACCTTAACACTAACCCTAACCATAACACTAACCCTAAACCTAACCCTAACCAACCCTAACCTGCTGGTGGGGTAGGGTGTGATGAGTAGTCTAGAGGGTAGTTGTCATAGAGAGTAGTTGTCCTAGAGGGTATTCGTCATAGGGGTAATTGTCCAGGTGGTAGTTGTCCGGGGGGAGGGGGGGTGAGGGTAGTTGTCCTAGAGGGTAGTCCTCCTAGGGGGGTAGTTGTCCTGGGGGGTAGTTGTCCGAGAGGGTAATCGTCCTGTCTCCAATCAGTCAGTACTAGAGTTGAATGGTTTAGAATCTCATTGCTGCCAAACTCTAAGAATTTCTAGCCCCCCTAGCCCCTCATAGCACCGCCACTGCGCCGCACGTGTAAGCCAATGGCATGGCAACAGTCACTCATGTTGCCGCTGCCAGCTAATAGATTATGTGTATGGTGACATTTTCTGTGCCGACGGCTGCATCACACGGTTTTTAACATGTTTGATATTAGGCAGCTAGTCGTGACGATGGCACACCATGTGTAGGGGTAAGCTTTACAAGGTATTTACAGTATATGGCAACAGGTCCATGTTGCTATGTGAAAGTACTTGTTCATCCTTTAATGACTGTGCATAGACGTAATTTTATAATGTAAATTAAAGCATGCACACACCTAGCAACGTGAACCATATAAACCCTTTCGTCATGCATCGCAAGCTATGATGGTATAGCTGTTTAATATCAAAGATGTTAAAAATTTGTGCTGCGCTGTCGGCGCATGAAATTTTATTGCACACGTAAGCTATTAGCTAGCAGCAGCTGCACGAGTGACTGTTGGTAGGTGCTATTATGGTGTTTTCGCATTACCGATGGACGGACTCACGAACGGTAACCGGAGACGAAACTCGAACTGCACATGTGCTAGCCATACAGTTTCGTTCTTGAAAGAAAATCATGGACGTTTCTTGGGCAATGGTGGTGGATTCATGAACGAACAACTTTTGAGCCAATCAGCGTTCTTTTTTGTTTGGTGTGAGCGAGCAACCACATAGAATTTTTAAGATTTACATAGCGAGGGCCAAAAAAACAACAGAGAAAACCAACGTTCACCATGGTGAGTTTAAAATAAAACAAGGGAAAATAACACATGAAAGCTATAGCTACACCTGGTAGGGCCTAGTCCTATTCTTCTAGTTCGTGGGACTTTATTTTATGCCGAGCCTAGCTAGACCTAGAGTGTGTTTGACCAAGTTTTTATTTTTATTAGGCTAGCTAGGCCTAGGCCTCTAGAGCTATGCCTCAACCTACCTAGCCTATATTAGGCATTGTAGACTAGCGTAGGCCTAACTTAGGCTTATCACGCTTCATCACCCTTTGTCCATCTGTCTCAATGCGAAAGCGTGCAATAGGACCACCGCGAATGAGTATCACGAGCGGTCACAGTTGATCCGATTTTCGTTCTAGAATACGTCCGTGCTGCAGATACGAAAGTAGGCTATTGGCTTACGTGTGCAATGGCCTTAAGCAAGGCACTTTACTGTATCTGCAATTGATTCTCCCCACCAAAGAGTGGTGGCAGTAGTGGGTAACTACAGTAGGAGGTTCATGTTTCAATGTACTGATAATATTGTACAGTGGGCTAGTACTAAAATCGAGCCCTGGTGATGTGGAAAGCATTTTGATAGTAACTGTATACTGTAGATCCCTTTATTTTCGCAGGCCCTAAATGTTCTCAATTTTACGATTTTCAACATTTTGTGAGTTTAAGTTTTACGATTGGATGTTTTCAAAACACAATAATTTTCACGATGTTTACCTGTTATTACTTTGGACATAAATGATTTCTTTGTTTAGAAACTAATTTTTAGTTGGAAAACCATAATGTTAGTTTTAAAACTAGAGTGCTTGTCCGTGATAAACAATGTTTAATAGGCCCTTCGATTCACCTACCTCAATGTTACAGTTTCGCGAGGTATCAGTATCAGTATCGCGAGCCGACTCTGGCTCCTAGGCCTAGGCCATTTTCAGTTGACAATTTGCAAGATTTTATTCACCCATTGCCTTGTACAATTACTGCCCTCCATTTATTAAAATTTAAATTATTATTTTCATCATTTTTAGACGATCTTCTCAGCCTGACTAGGCCTAGCCCCAGGTTAGGCCTGTATCGGCCTTCGCGCGCGATCTCGACCTACACATGTTAAATTCCTATACTTTTCTTTGAGATTTTCGCGGCCTTTAATTTTTGCGATCGTCAAGTCATCGTGAACGTGCGAACATAAAGGAATCTACAGTATTGTACATCTAAAAAGCCTACATTCTTATTAAGGACAAACTATACTCATTTTATTAATTATTCTATCATTGCACATGTGGTAACCTATTAGCAAGTTATGTTAATTTGTGACGTAAACTAATTATGAACTGTATACATGAGTAACTATGGAAACCTAGGATTCATAGAAACTAGTCATCAAGTAAAGACATTCTTTCATCACATCATTAAGTTGCTAAGCAAATTGAATGATACGGCTATTAACAGCTTCTCCATTAATGGAGAGGCTGTACCAGGTAAACTTAGCTTTTAACACATTGACTACCAGGATTTAACCGCTTTACAGTAGAACCTCCCATAAGCAGACACCCTCAGGCCAGGTAACTGTCTGCTTATGAAAAGTACCCGTTTATGAGGGATTTGGCCAGTGGAGGGCTTTTTATTTTTTTTATAAACTTTTTAATGTGCTTATTTCTGACATTTTACAGATTTCTCAATGCAGAGGTTCTCTCAGTT
Source organism: Nesometra sesokonis (assembly GCA_025631205.1). Classification (NCBI taxonomy): domain Eukaryota; kingdom Metazoa; phylum Echinodermata; class Crinoidea; order Comatulida; family Antedonidae; genus Nesometra; species Nesometra sesokonis. Next base: position 15,358 of record JAOTQE010061358.1, on the reverse strand, counting down.
TTCTAGACACCACATCTCTTCTTTTTTTGGAGACCAGTTGCTTCAGAAAGCCATTTAAGGATTTTGGATAGAAATTTGTTTTTTCCCCCAAAAAAGCACACAATTTTTGAGTTGTCGCATATAATGATAATTATCATCTTAGTACTCTATTGACTGCTAAAAAACCTACATAATTAATATTAATGACTACAATGTTGTAGATTTAAAAAAAACTGGCTGAATGTTCTCAATATAATGAAAATAATTAATAAACCTATAAGTTTCAATTAAACACAGTATTATCCATACATCTTAACAGGTACTTGGTGCAAAGCGATCTGTTGGAAATAATTTACAGCCTCAAATGTTAGAACAAAATCATTAAGCTGCATCTAATTCACAGTACTTAGCTAACCAAATCCCAGTTAATTAGCGAAACTGTGGTGATTGGCAGAGAATTATTCAGGCTCTGTCAGGTAGTGTTTATAGTTCTAACTACTATGCTATTTATAATCTTCTTGCTTGCAGACTTCGCGACAATTTGCATTGTGGCATTTGATGTGATTTATACAGCGTATATCAAGAACAGTTTAGTTAATTATACATAGATTATTCATAGGGATGAGAATGATTTACACTGAAGACATTTAGAAGAAGAAAGAGGAGTAATGTATTCATAAATAATTATCAGGAATCGTTCCGTTAATTATAGATTACTGTAATCATAGGAAAATATGGGGCAAATAGTTTACACTAGACTAATAATGTTGGTCTATAGTCAATTATTAAAAAAAACTAAATTCTTCTATATTAATAAAAAATTTTACTGGGAACCAGGGGTGGCGGAAGGTTTTTGAATTAGAGAGGGACGAAGTTCAAGTTGCTCGGCTACCCCAGACCACTTAGAATTTGATGACCAAAAAAAAAAAAAAAAAAAACATTGTTGCCTTAATTTTGAGCTTTCTTGGTCCCTGAAGGTGTTTTCACGCCCACGATATTCATATTTAACCATAGTTTTGGAGTTGTGAAATGTGAATTTTGTAGTTGGGGTGCCATTTTAGAGGGACCATCCCTTCCTGAGTTGTCACTGGGGGGGAAACGCGTCTCCCTGTCCCCTCTTCCACCACCCATGCTGGGAACATGAAAATGTGGCACTATTGTACATCAGAAAATACCCACTAATAATAATTATTAGCAAAAGTTTACACTAAGGCCATTTAAAAAATAATTGTATCATCTTTAATATTTTAAAGTCAGGCGGGAGGGAGGAGATTGTTTTTTACATGAAAATACCCCATTGATACATTTATGGCAGCATCTACTGTAGCTTTTGGTCAAAGGATCTTCAAGTGGTTGAAGTGATATAAACAAATAAATAAAACAAACATTACAGTAATAAAATGTAGTATGTAGGCCTATTAAACAACCATTGATAAAACAACTCATGGACCTTGATTGTTCTGTCTGTCTATAGACAACATAATGTTAACTGGACATGTGCAATGTTCTTCCAAGTATGGTTTTAGCCATCAAATTTACTGGTAAAAATTACAATTTACCAGTAAATTTTTTTTTCTATTTTTTGCTCACTTTTACTTTTTAGTATTACTGAGAATACAGGAATGCTCATACTGTAGATCTATGCCTAGAGTTATGTAGAAATTTGGGGTGGCCAAAACCAACCAAAGATCCATGTTTGACAAGAGTCATGTTTATTGGACAATTTACCAGTTTAAAGGGTAAGTGCGGGATTAAAATTTCTTTGGATAAATCTATAGAACAATTAGTTGTGACCAAACTGACAAAACTTCACATCATTACTTCACATCATTTGGACAATGTGATAATGAAAGAAACTACTTTCCAAATTTGGGTCTCAACTCAAAAGTGGGTCTACTACTCAAATCACAGTGTTAAAGAATACGAAAATTGCATATTTTGGAAGGGTTTTGTGGGAAAACTGGAATCACCTTACAAATATAACTCATATAAATGGAAAGATCTCTTGAATTCACATAAGAGCAGGTAATTTTTAATGTTATTTTTTATTCGGTTTCGGAACACCACCCTTTCAAAATTTGCAATTTTCATATTCTTTAGGGGTGGTGTCAAAATTATACAACCGCGTGTACCGCGATTATCATTTCGGTAACCGCGATACATGACTAAACGATGTTACCGCGACTTCGTTTATGCAAGCCATTGAGGAATTCGTGTACATCGTTAATAACAGAGCAGCTGTTTGAATATTCATGAGTGATTTGTAAGGAAGTAAGTAAGAGGACATGGTTGATTGGTTTCAGATAAAAGACAAACGGCAGCAGCGGTGAGTACGGTAAACTTTAGTTTAGTTTGTGGTTTAGTTTTGTGGTTTTACCGACCACATCGTCGGCGAGTATAAGGCATAATTGATTAGCTCAGCCTAATATTTTGTAGTGTGTTGTATTTATATTATAAATATAATCAATAGGCTTTGTTCCTTTTAAGATTGTATTGTCTTGAAATAATAGCCGTAGCGTTCCATTGCTAGGGCGTAGAAGCAGACAATAAAATTAAAACGACTTCTTTTGTTTTTTTTTTACAGAGACAATGGATTAGAAATTTCCAGCACATCCTTGGAAATGTAAATGAAATTACACTGTTATTTTGAGATAATATTTTAATATAAAACGATATAGTTTATATCAATGGTTAAACTACACTGTAAATAAACCGAAAATTCATTCCTGTAAAAGTCAAATATCAAGAAAAGCTGATCACCCTTCCTTGCAACAATTTTTCGTCAATCTAAATTCATGCTTTAGCCATGGCCCATAGCACATCAATAAATATACAAAAAACTCCATGCAATTTAGACCCCTATTTTCTTTTCTCCATGTTTAGACAACATTTCTTGTCAATAGATTGTAATGTTCGCCTCCCATGTTTGTTCCGGCCACATCACGTGTTGTCAGTATGTAAAGAAAATAGAACGCTCACACGAAAAATTCCACAGAAATAATTAGGTCATGAGAACTCTTCTCATATCTCGTAATTCTATTTTTAGATCGAATACTGTACTGTATTGCAAAGTTCAAACAAACACTCGCGGCCAGGACAGAAAAAAAGACACGTGTTAAATTTGATACGCTCCGCCGCGTTTACTGTCATGGGACGATTTGCCGAAAGACACTAGTGTTGGATTAGGATCAAGGAGGAAATAATGGATAAATTATCTGTCGGTGTAGTGTCGTTCAGCTAAATGTCTCAGTAGAGAGTAGGCCCTACTGTATTCGAATTTATTATTGAACTCTATTTAATAATTAATCGTGTGTGTTTCATTTTTTGTGAACATTAAAATAAATAAAAGTATGTTTCCTCATATTTTTAGATTAATTGGCGTTAGTAGGCTAGGCCTGTATAGGCATGCAGTCCGATATTTAGGGAGGGGGAGAGAGAGAAGGGGAGCTTTTAGCAACAAACGGCAGGCCGAAGCTCCAAACCAGAGAAGTTTATGTGCGGCAATACTGTACTATACACTTTTTGTCTTGTTTTTGTTGTTTGTTGACGTAAAATTTTATTACCAAAAGAAAAAACCCGTTCATTACCATTTTTTAAAACTAAAGCACAGAGTTTTCCTCTCAAAATAAAAATACTATGATCCGCATGCGTATATTCTGTACAGAAAATACAATTACAAAATGAGCAAGATAATAAAGTTTGGAACCAAGCGATTTTTTTATCTTTTTTGTTTACAGAATGTTCGTAAATATTTTTGAAGTGATATTTATTTTCCGTTGATAAGTGCATAAGCTACTTTTGATAGGCCTATACAGGTTTTTATAAACAGACCTAAGGCTAGCATTAGTATGCTTGATATTATTAGCTGCACAATTTCAGAGGTAGATCCAGTGGCCATAGAAAGAGGGAGCGGAGTTTTACATGCAGTCAAGTGTTAACAATCATGACAAGCGTGAATCCAGGGTCCGGGAAAATGTTTCTCTACAGAGATCAGTGGCGGCGGCAGGAATTCTCCGACAGCAGGACAATGCCTCGACAGGGGGTACGGGTCCCCCGACAAGTTGGGCAAGTTAAATTTTGAGGTGGGCGTGTCTCCGGTTTTCAGTCTAACAAGCAAAAAAAAACGTTATTTGCCGTGTTTTGCGTACTTTTTTAGCCCGTTTTGGTGTCGGGGCTTGACATAACCCTACAAATCCCCCGACGAAACCTTTATTTTGTAGCCCCCACCCCCGTAGCGCCGCCACTGACAGAGATGCTCTCTGGTGCACATTTAGATGCCCAAAGAGCACAAAAACTTGCCAAGAATTATATGTGATTTACTACACCCCCTGCATAACTTTTCAATATACAGTAGTACATGTATATCTTTAGCACCTCGTTCCCACTACCGAATAGACCAACTCGATCAACACCGATCAAGCTAATTTGGACTAGTAGGGCTCGCTTGGCAATGTCATTCAGAGTTAATCTACCTTGATCGCCATCGCGTGCTTCCTTCACGATCAGGGGCTGATCCAGCGGCGCTCGAAAGGGCGGGGGGCGGGGTCTGCCCAGTTGAAAAAAAAAAAATAGGTGTAATATTTAAACAGCAAACTGATAAAAATACGCGTGGGTCCAGGACCCGCCAAGGGCCCAGGAAAATTTTGTTCACTGAAGACGGTCTATAAGCCTAGTGCATTTTTAGACGCCTAACGTGTAAAAAAATTTTTTTTTCGGCTCGAAAGGGGGTGGTGCGGGTGGGCCCCCTTGGATCCGCGCCTGAAGATTTTGGCGATACCGATCAAGGTAGATTGACCATGAATATCATTGTCGAGCGAGCCCGACCAGTCCAAATAAGCTTGGTCGGGATTTATCGAGTTGCTATAAAAGAATCATGTGACATTCGAATACTGTAATTTTAAATAAAAAAGGTTTCAATCGACAGTTACCACCCCTTACCGTGCAAGGTGGGAATGTAGGTCTACTGTACCACCACAGTTTAGTTATGATGAGACGAAAACACTTTTAGAAAAATTTCAAGGTATGCGATTATTGTTGGATTTTATCATCACTGCATGATTAATGTTTACGATTTTAGTAAACAGACATCTAGGCCTATGCCTATATCACCGCTATTAGTAAATAGTTGAAAACTTATCCACAAATTTTGTAAACGGTGGAACGCGCCAAAAAACATTACCATTCAGCGGTTTGGTATCAGTTGACCTCCATGGTGCCTTGTGAAACATGAACGAATTTAGAACTTCCATGGTAGAAAAGCGTTCATTCAATTCGCGGTCTTGAGAAAAGCTTTAATTACGAAGAAATAATGAATACATGGTGGACAAGGGCACGAATCACGTAACTGCAGTACATTACATTACATCTATTAGTTTCAACTTTTGTTGGTAGGCCCTATTCACATAATTATTGGCACACTCTGTAGTCGTACAACCAAACAATGTAAGAGAAAAACGGGACAAAATTATATTATTACACCTTATATGATATACTGTAGATCACATCTCGAACAATGCAAAACCAATTAAAAACATACCGTCATGGCAGTCACGGCATATGTCGTGCTAAAATCGGGGTTTGTGCCCTAGGCCTACCTGCAATCCTGGATTTTCTCATGGTTCAATCGTGCGTTTAGGCGTCTAGATTTCAATTTTCTGACTGACAGCAAATATATTGCTATGATTTGATTAACAATTAAACGACACACATGCCCGGGATATTTTGATGTAGATGGCACAAGCGTACATGGTGTTTATTAAAAAAAATAATAGTGAAAGTACAGTAGTAGACACTGTAAAAGTATCGTTTAGTTGATCAGTCAGTTTCTTTTGTCATCGATGGCTTCAAATTTGTCAGTATGTCGATCGCTCCTTGGTTAACGGATTAAAAAGTTGGTTGTTTATATAGGCCTACAGTACGATAACAGCAAATTGTCACTTGGAATGGGTTGCACCGTTACTATTTTCCTATCGTCGGAGCCTTTTTACATTCCACTTATTAATTTTCTAACTCCCTATAATGTATACAGTACCGGTAGCCTATCGCACATTATCTTGTGTGAAACCGAGATAATTAAATAATAGGCCTATAAACAAAATCATGACGTAAACTGTATTTAAAATAAAATAAATTATATACAGTATACAGTAAATACAACTAGATCGCTCAAAATAATCGTTTTTCCAGGTCGAGTAAAACATTTAAAATTTAATATCAAAATGTTACAAGTTTAAAATATAAAATTTATAACTACATGTATACCCAGTTTATTTCAATCTTATTCAAACATTTATGGGACTTAAAAGTATTGGGATATATAGTAAAATGCAATTTCAAAATTGTGTGCATTCCAGATAGCACCACGTCGATCGCTCCTTGGTTAACGGATTAAAAATTCGGTTGTTTATATACAGCAATAACAGCAAATTGTCACTTGGATGGGTTGCACCGCTACTATTTTCCTATCGTCGGAGCCTTTTTACATTCCACTTATTAATTTTCCAACTCCCTATAATGTATACAGTACCGGTAGCCTATCGCACATTATCATATGTGAAACCGAGATAATTAAATAAATAGGCCTATAAACTAAAATCATAACGTAAACTTTATTTAAACTAAAAAATATATATACAGTATAACCACAACTAGATCGATCAAAATAACCGTTTTTCCAGAAGACAGTCCACTGTTTAAGAAGATATTGTTTATTTTAATCTTATCCAAACATTTATGGGACTTAAAAGTATCGGGATAGGCCTATATAGTAAAATGCAATTTCAAAATTGTGTGCATTCTAGATAGCACCACGATATGAGATGCTACGTTTTTATTAAAAAAAAAAAAACCTTTTATTTGGTCTAGGGATAAATACATTTGTTGCACTATGCCTAAAATGTAATTAAAAGTTTTTTATAAATCACACTGTTGACCATTGATTTTTATAAAGACACTTTTTATTATGTTATGTAATCTGAAACCTTCACATTCATTTACAGCTGATATTAAAATTGGCCTAGCCTGCTCCTGAAGTATCTGCATTTGTCATTAATAGCAGTTAGCATTTCACTGCGTGTAGGTAAACGTAAATTTAATGCTGTGAATTGTATGTTTACTTGACTTAAGATGGCCTTAACTTTGTTGTCATCTAGAGCCTGCTTTCCCCGTTTCCCCCCAACATTACTTATAGCCATCTCATGCCGTGTGAATATTTCATTCATAAGAGCTTTTATTAGTAAAGATGGCGTCTGATTAATATGGAATATCTTATTGTAAGTTTCTCTGGGCATAAAAATCAAGGGATTAATTGCATCGTGTCCCCCCAGTTCTATCATCCCTTCGATGTTTGATGGTACCACAACTGGCGAATAATGTTTCACGCTTGTTTCTCGCCTGTTGTGATCGGTTACGTCGTCATTGGTAATTGAAGTTCTAGGTGTAGGTTGTTGAACTGCTTGTAAATTTATGGCTCCCAGCAAGGTGTTCATGGTGGATTGTAGTTTGTCTTGTTTTTCTAACATTTCCTTAATCATTCTTCTGTTCTCCATTATCTCCCTGTGGCCACCACAATGCCGTTTTGATGGGTTTTCAAGTTCTAAAAAAAAAACAACCATAACATTTGTACCGGGTTACCAGACGGTTTTCCCCATAGATTGGAAAATTTGGGTAAGCCTACTCATTGATTAGGCCAAACGACAAAAAAATCGTTGCTGTAATTAGCCTATGTCGCTTTTAAGGACGTAGTGCATTATTTTAGACCATTGTGGGCGTGTCCTTCATTTATTTTTTTGCATGTCTTGCAATTGAATACAAATTAAATAAAAAAATAGAATTTAATATTTGTACTGTACACTATTTCGTCAGAACTTTTTAGTTTTACCCTGAAAATTGTGGTAATGCTTCACAATACTCTCGGATAATTTCAATAGAGGCCGTCCCAAAAACAAAACGTCAATCGTGTTTTTTTATGTCCTTTAATACTTGTAACATATGTAATTGTATCTGCATTACACCGAAGTTGACTGCAATAATTTTAATTCGTATTTGATGTTTTAAAAATAATAACGCAGCCGAAAATTAGGATTGCAGTATAAGGGGGAATATTATGGCATAGGTCACCGAGTGAACCTGATAGGATTAGACCTATTTCTTACCGTTAGAATCCCTGATGTTGATGGGTGTACTACATCTTGGCATGTTGTCCATTGTTTCATCATTCATATCTAGAAAAGAAGAATTATTATAATTATGTACCGCTCTTGCAAATAAGGAAAATAAGAAGAATAACAACTACGACGAGGTTTGCGATTATACTTTGGCCTCTCGAGCCATATTCATGTACTGTATTATACAATACAATTCAATGAAATTTTATTTGCAATCTGTGCAGAAATATATACCGGTACAAATTGAATTTAGACATTATTATTTTAAAAAAGAGTCCATGGACAGATCGTCAGAAATACAAAAATACACAATATTTACTAAATAACTAAAACCAGAAGATCCAAAGCCGTAATTATTAATTGCAATCCTATTTTAACTATATTGGCCTATATTATTCAACATTTCTTTTGAAAAGAAAACCGCTGCCGTAAGTCATTTGCAGTTTACACCTAAAATAAGATCTTGACACATAGTATAATACTTGTCGATTAATGGTATAATGTCAGGCCCGTATCCTGGATTGAGTTGCGGTTGGTCGCAAATCCGGAACTTCAATTCCATTTTCAATTTGACAAGTAAAAGAAAGGAAAAAAAGAACAAGTCGACCCGACAATAAGACGCGGAAAGCTGCACACAGTATAGATAAAAGAAAGTTAATCGTAAATATCTTTGTACACGCGTTCAAGCATTAGACTAATAGTATATTTGAAGTGTGAAATACAACTATATTTAAAGTGATTAAGTCTAAGCTATAGCAGCAGTACGGAAGTCGGTTAGTGTGACTCACCAACTGTTCTTGCACTAGCCAGCAAACCCGGGCTAATAGCCCTATTCTCCAAAAGCCTAGTATGTACAAGGCGATTGAAGTGCAGTTACTGATTAGAACTATACAAGCAAGATCAGCAATCGTATGAAGAATTTTGCGTCGAGCTTACTTTTATAGCGTTAACATCACCTGCTATGCAAATTTCATGGTTCTGCGACTGGCCTGATAGGCGAAAGTCGCCTAGTGTAGTTGCCTGAGGCGTTATTCGCAATTTGCATATCGTACAATTAAAAATAATATTTGTATACAGTTTTAACAGCGAAGTAAGCATTTATTTCAATTTTAATGTTAATATATTACCAGTTGATAATTAATTAGGCCTAGTTGTTTCACATCTCGTGGATATTAAAGTGACACCCATACAAAACTGGTTATTAGAAATTATATATGGAAAGAACAAAACGGAAATAGTCACAAACGTGCGTGACAAGACCGACAGAGAGACAGACAGACAGACATTTTTTAAAAAGCTGTTTATAGAGACTCTTTCCACGTCTAAAAATACACCTAATGATTTACAATTTTGAATAGTTAAACTGTTAAATAACAGTTTAATAATCTTGCTAATGTACATAGTAAAGTTTTAAAATTGTGCAAAATTTATGGGATTGTTTTTTTTTAATTTTACCATATTTCCAATAAATCCTAACAGAGCATGTGCAATAGGCTACAGTAGTTGTGCAACTTTCTCATTCTGACCACATTTACATAACAATCACTAGCTGAGTGCTGATAGGAGAAACAAAGTGAAATACACAGTGATTTCAATCTCTCCCTATATTAGTCTCAGATAATGCTTAATAAGTTAATATAAATACGCGGCCCGTAAAAAAACATAACAGAAAAAATGGTTCAATCAAAATGACAATATTTTAATGGAATGGCATGATTCTTTTCACTCGTGTCTTTTTGAGGATCCTGTGAAATATAAATCAGCTGAGTATTATTTTTATCAGAGATTGAAAACTACCTTACCGACAGCGAATGCGATTACATCATAAATCTGGCAGAAGAGCAAAAAACGTGGCAAGAAAGTGTAACATTGCCTAAAGAAGAATTTCGACAAGATGGAATGGAGATAAATAACAAATTGGATTTTAAAACTGCTGACAGAAACAGTGATGATTTGGTTGACTTTCTTGAGCTATGGATTAAGATGCCAAATTCTGAAAACTCCATGATTACGGTGGAGGATATCCCAGAGTTTATTGAACTATTTAATTACGATGTGAACGGAGACGAACAGTTAACTGTCAATGAGTTTAATGATATTGACGGTGAACTTGCCTATGAATGGGTGTTGAATAAAACGATGACAGATAAGAGGAAGCTTAGCAGGGTGAGCAATCAGGTGTGGCTACCACACGAGTCGGATGAACTATTTCAGGATATCAAAGAAAGGTAAGCATCGGTGTAGAAAGGTAAGCATCGGTGTAGAAAGGTAATCCTCAGTGCAGGGCTGCCATGGGCGACGGAAGAGGAGGAATAGGGGACGCGTCCCCCAGTGATAACTCAGGGGCCCATGAAATGTCACTACAAATATATAATTCAGAAGTCGAAGTCTAAAACAATAAAAACAGCCCTAAAATCACCTTCGTACCATATTTTTATTTTGCTTATCTAATGCTAATCTGACTGGGGTACCCGAGCAAAATCTTACCTCGCACCTCCATCCCCGATCCAAAAACGTTCCGCCGCCTCTGAGGGCTGTTCAGTGTATACAGGGATGTTTAGGGGTGCTTTCTCTAGCACTCCCTATTAGAGTTTAAAAAGAACACATTTAGTACAAATAGGCCTAAGTATGAGTATGAATATTAACTGCACATGCACCTCCCAGGGGCGGATCCAGCAGGGTCCGGTGACAAATTTCTTGTTGTTTCTAGGGGTCTAGAGTCCTCCCCAAGCCAATTTTCAAACAAGATAGTTTTCTGGGTATCAGAGAGGAAATTTTCACAGATAGTTTATTACAAACAAAGTTTTCAAGTTCAAATAATATTCGTCCAAGTCAAAAGGGGTACCTGGGTCGGGTGCCCCTCCACCCCATCCGCTTGCATGGTTCCGCGCCTGCTCCTTCATTTAGAGGAAGAAATAACATTTTTTTTGTTTAAACTGAAATCAGATTAAAGTGACTACCAAGCTAGTAAGGTTCCAAAGGTTCCACTCCCTGCTCCCTTTACCAATTCAGTTGTCAGTTGGATAATATTTTTCCCATTTAGTAAGGCCCTATTAAATTATTTTTCCATTCGAATTCCTTTTATTCATACGGATTACTTTGGTCGGACGGACTTGCGCAACGAATGTATTTTTTAGGTCTTGTTGAAATAGAAATATACAGTATGTACAAAAATAAATCATCAGGGCTGTTTAAAACATGCTGTCAGCTTGCTATTGTTTTGTCTTGTTCTTAGTTATTGGGGTTCACAGTATATCCCCGTTTCGTTTCTACTACCATGAATGGGCGTCGATTTGTGGGGGGGGGATACGTCCCCCCACTTTTCAATGTGGGGACATGAGTTGAAAGAAGCGGTAACCCTTTGATGTATATTTCAATAAAAATATTGCATAATTGACCCCAAAAATAGGAATATAGACACAAATGGAGAAAAAAACCTTTCTTTTTCCTTTTTTTTGCTCGTCGAAATCAAACCAAGAACCACGCCCACCCGGCGGACCCTCCACGTTAGCGCCACAACTTCAACTTCTTGCTTTTGTACCCCTCACTTTTCAATTCAAATCTACGCTGTTGCTACCATGCATCTATTCTATTATTAGATTTACGAAGGTTGAGGTGAAAGGGAGAAAGGAAGAGGATAAGTAGTGGTGGTTTTGGTGGGGTGAGAGATACGAATATCCTCTTGTTGGACATGAAGGTGCCAGATAGCATGATGAACGTTTAGATTTACGGGAAATAGGCGTATGTGATACGCCTATATAATAATAAGTATAATTTGTTTTCTTGCATAGGATTGTTTCCCTAACTGGATTGCCAAGGAAATTGATTGATACAAGTGAAGATATCCAGGTAGGTCACGATTTGCATTTAATCGTCTCGGGTAGACCTATTAATGTCAGCTTTAAAATAATTTCGTACGTTACCCTAACCTTATTTTAAATGTAGGTGCCACACCAACACCCCGTGACACATACCTACTATATTTAATATAAGGTCTGAGTGTACGGTGCAAAAGGCAGTTGTGTAACTTCCGCTCTGGCTAGCTACTTACGTTACATTCGGTTGCTTCCCAAAGTGCGACTTGTCCATGCATATTCTTTGATACTTGGCAGGATTCGTAGATGGTAGAAATTACTTGAATAAAATTTTCAAGTAAATTGATTCAAGCTTGAATTTACATTTACATATAATTATTAAAATACAACCTTTCGCAGAAAAGTAGGTTTTTTTTAAGTTAGAACTATGTTTATGGATGTCATAATGAGGCCTACTTAAAATACAAAATTGGCACATGTAGTCTGGTTAAAGGTAGTTTTCCACTAAGCGAATTGAAAATATTCGCTCATGGGAATGCTCAGTAAAGAACTTTGTACTTTAAAATTTCACTGCGCATGCCTATGAGCGAAAATTAGCGATTCGCGCGAATAAATTCGCCTATAGTTAAAAACAGCCTTAACGGTAAGTCTTTAATAAAAATGTTTTACAAAATGACGCATGCTTAACCAATCATTCAATTTGAGACTTTTTGGCACTTTAAGTCAACATCTTAAGTGTATTACCTGGTAATTAGTACTGGACAATACAGATTAGTTTAGAAATAGGCCTATAACATAAATCGGTTTTACAACCACTGTACATGGAGTTATAATAGTAAACTATCATAATTCCACTGCTGTATTTCCTCTTCGACAATGAAACACCTTTCACAGTGAAACTTTTGGATTATAATATTTGCAACAAAATTTACAAGAACTATACTAACCAGATATTAAAACCCTTGATGTTTGGAATTCATCATCAAATTTTCAGTTGAGATTGTATACGGTACCAGTTAGCAACGAGTTATCGTAACCGATTATATAAAACACCTTTCTTGCAATATCACCAAGCAGAAATTAAAATTTAATAAAATGGTGCCGATATAGGCCTAACTATGTTTCAAAAATTCAACTACGTCTGTAACGTCGTATTTTGTAATAATTGTCGCAAAACACAACGTTACATACGTCGTTGCCTAAAGATAGCATTTTTAAAACCTTTTCTCGGAAGCGTTCAAACGTTTCATTCATTCAAGTTTTTGTCATGTCTAATGCGGTCGTTGCCTACACAATCATTTCAGAAAAAAAGGGTGCATTAATGAAGCAACAAGACTAACAATAATTACAATGATTTAAATAAATATATACTAATTTCCACAGTGTACAATGTTTCTGTCTCCTCTCAAGATTATGATTCATCACCGACGATGACGGTGCCCTCTAGCAGTGAGATTGAAAACTGTAGCGCCCCTCCCCTATTAAGGGAGGTCACGTATGATGCTTGAATAAACATTGAAATATTGTACACTGTGGATTTTATGCAAGTATACAGTTTTGTTCTAAAAGGTATCTTTTTTCTTGTTACTATCATTATACAAATGGAACACAGAAGTCTTTATAGTATCATATAATAATACGCCATTTCACTGTTTCAACTGCGCATGTGCGTTACCAAGGTCTAGTAATAAAACGACGCGCGGCTCTTATTGAAAGGAATATGATTGCCGCGCCTCGTTTTATCACTTGACCTTAATCTGCACATGCGCAGTTGAAACCGTGAAATGGCTTATTTTAATTCACAAAATCATTCTATTGCAAATTATTATTTAATTAACCTTATTACAGATTGCGCATTATGACGTAGGAGGCCACTACCACGCACATTTTGATTCTGAACACGTGGAAGACGCACGTGCGTGTATTCATACACGTGAAATAGACGGGGTAGATATGGCACAAGCTCCCGACTTTTTTAACTATCGTGTATGTAGGTAGGTACTGAAAGATTCATTTTAATGTTATACAATACTGTATACTACTTGCTCATTGTGTCTACTGGCCTCTATCGGCAAAACAAGTAGACATTGAACCCGGTTTTACATTTCGCAAGCATGAAACAGAATACTATATGTGAAAATTATGAAACGTCACAGAGGTCCATTCATCTTTAGTAGTAAATATAAAAGTTGAAGATGCGGCAAATAATTTTCGTATATTATTTATGACCCATACCAGGTACCAGAGAGCGTGCCTCTTGACCTATTCAGTAGTGTATCATCAGACTCGATTGCCTTTGCGATCTAATAGATATTAGTTTCCCTTACAACATAGGATAAATTAAAATATCAACATGCAAAATTAAAAAAACATTAATCCATTTAAAATACCAAATTTATAATAAAATTTATAATAAGATGCGTACTTTATAGACACGGCGACCGACAGAAATACCAATTAATCAATTGGATGATCATCAGACATTACCAAAAATATGCCTGCTAAATTTTACACCATTTTAACAGAACAGCATAATAAATATGGACCGTGCAGTCACAAAAGGGATGAAGAGACTGATCAGAAATTGGATGACCGTCACACATTACTAAGAAACTGACTGCTAATGTCAAACTCATTGGAGTATTAAAACTTGAATAAAAAGTGGCATAAAATCGATCTTAAAGGGACCAGCCGACAGATCAACTAACCATATGAGATGACCAAAACACACCAAAAGACTATAAATAATTCGACTTTGGCAAGGTCGACTTAGCCAGGTTTAACTGTATAGCATTCAATAAGGCATCTACAACGTAAGGGAGACCAAATTAAGTACAATGATGCTTGGACGCATCTAAACATAAATCATAATTTAAAATTTATTACCGGTATTTGTTACAATTATAGCGTTATTTGACGCGATTTTATGACTTATAGATAATCCTATAAATATGCAGACACTTTTGTAAACATTTTCATTATTGTTGCATGGAATTATTTAACATCTGTTGTGGTCCTTTATTGAATTGATTAGTTGAATTTAGTCGAATTTATAAAGGTCAACAAATATCATATAACAATGCACAGCAGATTTTACCCTAACATGATTATTTGATGCAATGTAAATTAATAACTTCCCGCTTACAGTTTAACCTCCCGTAAGCGGACACCCTTTGGTCTGGCAAAAGTGTCGGCTTGAGGTACCTGCTTAAAAGAGTTGGCCGATAGAGAACCACACTTTTTAAAAAAAATATATACGTGTATGTCCGAAATTTTACATAATTCTTAACGTAGTCTAGACACGGCAAATTATGTATTATAAATCGTCACCGTCACCACGAAGAGGCACAAACTTCAATATCACGTAAATCAACATTTCGAGAAAAACGCGTTTGAAGT
>JAOTQE010061347.1:0-18608 GCA_025631205.1 Nesometra sesokonis | reverse complement strand
AGTTGAAAAGGGGGGGGGGGTGGGGTACAAGAACAAGAATTTGCAGTGGGGGGGCACAAGAACAAGAATTTGCAGTGGTGGGGCCAACGAGGAGGGTCCGCCGGGTGGGCGTGGTTCTCGGTTTTCTTCTGACGAGCAAAAAAAAGGTTAATTCACGGTTTGTGTGACTATTTTCCTATTTTTGGGGCAATTATACAATATTTGTATTGATAAGTACATGAAAGGGTTACCGCTTTTTTAAAATTTTTACATTTTTTTCATACATTTACCAAAAAGTGAGGGACAATTGATATCATGTCTCCCCCATTTAAAAGTGGGGACGTGTCCACCAGTCCACCACTAATCGACGCCCATGTTACTACTACTATTGTACCTAGTATTTGGCTACATTGTAATCATGGAGTAAATAAAATTAATCTAGCGGTAGAATTACTGTTGAAAAGTCTTGATCCCCCGTTGTGTTAAGGGGTTCCACACACTATTCATAATTACCATCGAAGCATGCAGCTAGGATTATTATGATTATTATCCTATGAAGGCTAAACCGAAAGAGAAAACTTGACAGCAAGGCGAAGAAAATAAATCTCTCCGGGGCGGATCTAGACATGTACTGTGACCTTCGCAAAACCCATGTGAAGAAGCTGGGGGTCCGGGGGTCGCTTAGGGCCCCTCTGGTGAGGTACCAGAGAGTCTGAGGTCCTGACCTTCGCAATGGCGAACGGTGCGAAGGTCTGGATCCGCGCCTGTCTCTAGCCTATTTTGCAATTTATGAAACAGGTTTTATGTGATACCGAGGCACAGTCTATTTAGGATAAGGTAAACTCTCACTTGTTAAAATGTTCAAGTTTGGCGGGCATTAGATGTGTACATCATATTGTTTTAAATCGGAAGGCCTAAATTGTTCAGTTGTTGTCATTAAATACAGTATTACTTTATATTATTAGGACTAATAACGAATGATAGAATCTCGTGATATGATTTACCCCCTTTCAAACTACAACCCATGTTCTCTGTTATTAATGGCCTCCGAAATGTATATATGACCCTGTAAATTCTTCTTTAAAGTATTTGTAAAACTGAATAGGCCTACTATACTGTAATAAAATACTGTACCGGTACCGATTTTTTTTTTGTAAAATAGAGCAGGCCTATTGATTAAAACAAAATATAAAAGAAAACTCAAGCCTGATAGATAAAACATCTTGAATTATGAGCCGCCTCCATGTCGGTTTGATGGTGGCTAGGAACCAGTGTAATATTAATTAATAAATATTATTTATGATATTATGTATGTATCATGTATGAAAGTATAGTTACTTTTTAGCGGTTATAAACTCCAATCTTTCAGCTGCCTACTACAATACGTTAATGTTACTAGAGGAACAAAGACATTCGCTCGTCGATCCGGGGCATGGCTGTATTTCCTATTTCCGGTTACCGAGTGCTGGCTCTGGTCTAAATCTTCTCCTTTGTTCCCTATTTCCCAGGAGTACATCAATTCGCTGACGGCTTAACTTTGCTTATTTCATCATCACACCGTTTATTACTTATTCACTCTGATTGTTATGCATATTATTACACTATCCTACCGGGTTAAAAACTTAATTATTGTGCACTTCATATTTTTGGCAGGCTTTTCCAGGAAATGTATGTTTGTAGGCCTAAATTAAAGAGCGATAAAGGCTGCAGACAGTTAAACCTTGGTAGATTACAGTTGTCTGAAAGACCACATTTCCTTCCTGTTGTTAATACGCCCTAGACCCCGTGCTTGTTCTTAAGAGCCTATGGCCTATTGTGCATTTGTAGTACAGTACTTCACAATTGCAATAGGCCAGTCGCCTAGATCGCGTCGAGATGTTAATTTTGAATTTCTCTGTCCCCCCAGCACTACATCACCCAGGGAGGCCAAAGGTGGGTATTCGCGATAATGATTGTTCTTAATCTTAATTATCGTTGTCATCAAGCCACTCCAATTATGCAATGTCTATAATTTAGCCTAATTAACATGTTAAGGCCATTATTCTCGTTTTCTACTTTTCGGCGTTAAGTTCTTGGCTCAATTTGGATTAACAACAACAGGAAGCTTAAATGCGAATGAAATCAATAACTTGATACTAAACCAAACCACGGGCGTTCTTATCGTTGAAATGTCAGATTTTCCTGATAAAATATAATGGGCCTAAAATTAGATGGAAATGATGGCGCTTGCTGATATGCGTTCAACAAAATAAAATGACCGATTTCTTACAATCCACTGTCCCAACTGATATTTTTTACTGGTAAATTTGCCATACAAGTTATTAAAACGAACAGCTTGTCAGGCATGAATTTTGGGTTGGTTTTGGTCCCAAATTAATGCCTTGGCTACATGCCTAGGGCGCTATGAGCTCTCTTGCAATACTTTGTGATGCTAATATATCGAATGAAAAAGAAAACTTCGAGTGGCAAAACTGTGTCCTAATCAGTGTTATTTATTTTTCATTAACAATTTGTACTGGTCTCTTGTATATTTTTACTGCGTGTAAAAATTGTTGGTTATAAAATTGACGGCTACAACAGTAGCCTACTTGTGAGAACACCGCAATTCTTAATCATAAACTAAATTATATGCCCTGGTACATTAACATACTGGATGTTACAACACAACTTTTTACCTTCCTAAAACATAGGCCTACCGGTAGTTGGATAATTGAATAATTAGGCTGTTTTATAACCACATGTTTACATTATAAACAGCACCATTAGGCTAAAAGACGACGAAGTAGCCACCAAATAACTCTGCTTTAAAATAATTTAAGCACTGTAGATTAAAAACTATCCCTAATCCGTTACTAATGCCCATATGCCACAGCAGGTTAACAAATGAATAGACCTAACAAAGAATTATGAATCATGGTACTTTTTTCTTTCAATGAACAGTTTCTTTTGGGAATCGGAATTTCGCCAAATAAGGCCTCAGTATCTAGTAACAAGCCCAAATTTACCCATGGCGTTGACAATTTTGTGGTAGCCTCGGCTTTCTTATAGAATAACTTTCAAGAACATTTTTTTTTTTCATAAAAAAGGAAATTATAATTCCAGCGTGCGGTTATAAATGTCCATGTGATACATTGCGTCGTTTAATGTTCATGTCAACACGGGACATGCTAAACAACTCATGATTTCCGCATTGTTAAACATGCGAATGCAATAACGAGTAGTACGGTACCGTGAGGGGTACTGTATACGTCCTTCATATTCCTCATCATATGCTTTGCATTCCGGAAATGGGGTGTCCATTTTAAGGCGGCGGCCTGATAATCGAACTATGCATGTAAAATGGATTTTGCATAATTTATAGGCCTATCCTATTCACAGAAAGCTCGACCATATTTCCAACATTTGTTTGTCAATTTCCAGTCAATCCCTAGGGATGCTACCAAGAATCAACTTTATAAGGTAGTACCGTAGTTTAAATGGAGTAGTGGGACACCCAGTGACCCACTCTACCCCCCCCCCCCAAGTGGATTGAATTCCTTCGTCCATATTTAATTTACGCCTTCATTTTCTAAAATGGCAATAAGTTTAACATGTTCAATCCACTGATAAATTCAAGTAGGAAGGTACTAGGCCTACATACTCCAAGCAATGAGATACACGCCATCATGACAGGATTTAATATTTCAACATAAATTGTCATCAGGAATTCCTGATGATGACATAGGCCTATGTCGAAATATTGAATACTGTCACGATGGCGTGTATATCATTGCTTGGAGTATGCATTATACTTTCTTACTTTAACATGCTCCTTTTCGTAAGATTTGTCAAACCATTGAATTCCTTTACTACATGATTAAAGACTACAGACCATGCATTCCTTCGACTGGTTTCCGCTCTTAATTTGGCCTGTCAATTTCATATGCCTATCGTTTTTTTTATTATTAGGCCTACCTTGTATTTTTCATTAATGATTATTCGTGTTCCAAATTTGGTCCAAGTGATATGAAACTGTAATGCAATGCACGGTGTTGGCTCTTAAAATTTGCATGTCCATCCCCAAAAGGAATATTCAGAACCTAATAATACTGATATGATAAATTAGGGGATCGTATATGTAAAGTTACACTGAATTGGAAATATTGGACTCTTCGTTGTTTTTTTTTCTTGCTGGACCCCATTAGAAGCAAATTAATTAACTGTAGGCCTAACTCAGGGGAAGTCTAAATAATCTAGTGGTGCCTTCACAGTCATGTAGGCCTACAGTTTCATCAATGCCATCTTGATCGGTGGGCCTATTTTAGCATTGTAGGCCTTTAGTATTTTAAAGGAACTTCCGTCGATTATTGCGACCTCATTATGTTGACCCTTACCTAACGCTGAAATCTCCTGCAGTACCGGTATTGTTTCAACATTAAGCTTTACAGATAGGGCCTACTAACGAACCTAGATATGCTAGGCCTAATCCTTTCCTTAATTATTTAAAATGCACGAGTCTAGAAATTTAATCATATTGTAAAGAATTATGAATAATTAACACCTTGTAACCGGCGACTTAAAGTTAATTTAATTTCGTCCTATAGTTTGTGATTTTAATTGGAAATACTGAATCCTCCATTTATGACAACGAAACCATTTTTATATTAGGCCAGAATAGGCCTAGGCCTATTTGATTACTTAACTAGGCCTGATTAATTAATTTTCCTCCATGATTAAAGTATCGAACACCGTGTATAAATATGAATATCTCTTAAATCTTTCTAGGATCACAATGTTTACTTCTCCACTTTATCAAGTTATGGGTACACGTTTATGGCATTCACATTTGCAAAATTGCTCCTTTAATGTAGACTTATTTAAAATCTACTTCACTATAGGCCTAAACAATGATTTTTGTTGGTCCTGATTATATTTCTATTTCTCGGGGAACCTCAAGCTTTAATTAGGCCTTAGGCCTACTTGTAAGGTGTTACCTTTTCCATCGATTAGCGTTCCTATACGAATGCGGAATATTATAGGCATACAGTGAACTGTTAGGTCCATATTACTAGAGATGATTTAATTCAACGTTAAGAACACGTAATGCAACACACGAATATTATGGAACACAGCCTATAGAGGCCTATATTGAATTATTGTTACTCGGATATTTACAGCACGTCCTATTGTACTTGAAGAAACTATGCAGCGTTACACAAAGAGTTACTCTGTTTAGCTACAATGTATTCTCAGTCTTGTGGTCTCGACACTGGCAGATGTGAGTCTTTGTGTTAACTGAGAATATTATTAATATTATTGTATGGCTGTATGGTAAAGAGTGTTTATATATGCATTCAGTTGTTGCAATAATGAACAAAGTTAACACTATTACAGGCGATTTTGATACAAAAGTATTATTATAAGCCTATTTAACAGATTTCTGTAGGCATTCATAAAGTATTCAAAATATGTAATACAATTTCATAAATGGAGATCAATGATAAAAAAGATAACTACAAACTAAAAATTCTTTTGATTGAGCAACATTTGTATAATTTAAACTGAATTGGATAAAATTGAGTAACATCTTCAAAATAACTTTGATAAAGGTCAGCTGATCTGTTACAAAGAAGGCCCAATTTCTGCCATAACGCATGTACTCGAATTGATAACCGGCTTGAAAATCAAGTGGCGGGTACAATCTTCAAATGAAATTAATAGTAAAATGGCCAATAGCGTCCAACTACAGTATTTCTTTTGTTGTTACTGTTTTGTCGGACAGCTGTTCCAACTTTCAATTAGTTTAGTATACAGCAGTCTTCATTTGGCATTGTTAGAACATCCTTTGAACTGTTCTAGGCCTACCAGTAGTACGTTTTGATATCGAGATAAGAAACAGTATTACTGTTAGGCCTATGTTTTATCTTAAAGTTATAGTACACTTAAGAAACATCTGTCTTGTCAATTGACCTCGAAAGGTCACTGAATTTTTAAAAAATCTACCATACGCAGGTCTTAATATTCTGCTGCCGTTTTCTGAATTCATCGTTATGTTCTATCGCTTTGCGAGCCCAGCCCGGTTAATTCATGAGATATTGGTGAAAATACCCCTTCTTTCCACTGGGTGAATTCACGATATGGCAGAATTAATTCAATAAATACAAATTGAAAATTTAAGTACTTTTATCAATTATGCCAGGAGCTAAGATTATAATCAGTAAAAAGTCTGCATTTGTTCGATACCGTACCATGACCTCTAGACGTCAATATCACAACTAAATTCAATTTATGTTGGGTCAACATGAGGTTAAATTGACCTGGAATACGAAGTCATAAGGTGTGTTACAAAAACGTATTCATTGAATTGTACTTGAATAAAAGATAAAATAGGCCTAGGCCTAAGCACAATGTTTGTGTGATGTTTCATTATTATTATTCATGTACAGTATACATGGCCTATAGACCTCATGCAGTTGATTTCATGAAATACATTAAAAAGTTACATCTCATAAAAGTAGGTCTAGAATTGCAAAAAAAAAAAATTAATACGTTAACTTTATTTCATAAATACCCGGTATATTATAGATGAATGAATAATAGCTATAGATAGATAACAGATGAATATAAATTCAAATTATACCTATATTATAGGCCAATATTTATAGCATAGGCCTTGCTATTAACAAATCAAGGTCTATATCACCTGAAAAATAGACCTACATTTCAACTGGTTTTCGTTAGATAGGCTAAGATTCAGTTTCAATTATATGTGAATTAATGTTTAATTTGGTTACTACTGTATATTTTGATTTGGATGAACCTTCACAGGTGTAAGTGTAACACGTATAGGCCTACATTATTATATTATCAAATACCGTTCTTACTTCTTGTTAAAGTATACAGTATGTATTGTAATTTAAAGGAGGTATTTGACAGGATTTAAATCTCAAGATTTTGTAGATTTCATTGTTGCAACAATGCATTGATTGTTGTAGATGACGTTTAAATCCAATTGTATCGTTATCGTGTTGTGGTTTTACCTCATGCTGTTCGACGCGTGCCAGTGATTAACCATTCTTGCTAAACTTATTTCTTGTTCAGTGTATATTTTAGACGTCCCTGGTCTTGTCATAGGCGTTATTTGGCATGAGTATACATTAGGCATGTATTGATTATTTAAGGTAACCAGTAGGCCTAGTCAGAAAAAAAAAATCATTTCAAAATGTTGCTTAGCAATAGTTGCTAATAAATTTGGATGGTAGGTCTATGTGAATGTAAGGTTTAATACCGGGCCTATGTCAGTTTTTATGCGATCCATCTCTAAAATTATGTAGCAAATGTTCATTTTTATAGCATTTATAGCTACCCTACACTGTCGAAAATGTTCCCTGGTAGACCGTAAATTGTAGTGAATGAAAGTAGGCCTAGGTCTATGGAACGCCCCAAATAAAAACATATAGTCTGTCACTCAAAACGCTTTAACGTCGAGAATTCGCTCACCAGGCGCATTCTATATAGGCCTAACCTATGGAGTAACTCCATGTATAGAACAGTCATGATAGAACCCTTTAAAAAAAAGTTGCTTAAGTATGGGGCCTGCTCGACAACGATCTTTACAATTGTACCATGGTTGTACATTATTGATCTTTTGGTTTAGGCCCTTTCGTTGAGATTTTTTTATGATTAGGCCTTTTTAGTGATTTTTCATTTACCTGATATGTAAATGGTATTTTTTTGCCAATAATTATACTAAATATAGCAAAATTTAAAAGTAAACTCCCTTTCTATTTGTAATTATCCAGTCATTGTTGTTTACACCTATACAGGCCTAATTTTAAACAGCAAAAACCCCAGCTGACAAAATCTCCGTTTTGGTTTTCCAACTTGGGAGCTCTGCATAGTAGGCCTAGTGTAAGCTTACTGTTCGTTAAACCAAACCTACATTTTAAAATAATAG
The DNA here is from genome assembly GCA_025631205.1 of Nesometra sesokonis. NCBI lineage: Eukaryota > Metazoa > Echinodermata > Crinoidea > Comatulida > Antedonidae > Nesometra > Nesometra sesokonis. Next base: position 10,693 of record JAOTQE010061347.1, on the reverse strand, counting down.
ATAGGGTACTGCTGCTTTCTAATGTACGCAGTTCAGGCTTTAATGGGCAGGTCGTTGTACTTGTCTGTCATACTCTTAATTGATAATTGATAATTGATAATCTTATTCATAATTGAGTTAATTGTGCATAATTTAGAACATAGACATAGCTACTTAAGCTATGTGATTCATATATGCCACACTGCTTTGTTATCGAAGTAGGCCTATTAACTGCTCCCTGATATTAACCGTGTTTTAACCCACTGAGTAAAGTTGACTCATGTGGATTTGACAAGTAAAGCGGATGACCTGGTTAAATTTGATATTACGAGGTGACATTCCTTCTACCAAAACCGAAACATTTTACAGTGTTCCATTTCAATGCTTTTGCGCATGCCTTTCCGGTTACAGAGGGTACATCTCATAATATAATCCTAAATAATGATCGTGTCAATTTTGTCACGTTATACCCACACCCATACTGTACATCACCGAGTGTCGTGTACTGTTGTACTATAAACCAATTAAAATAGTTGTCATCACAGTATGTAAATAATCAAACAACATTCAATAAACTGTTTATAAATGCTTTGCCCTTGGCCCAGAGGTCGAGGCTCAGCCGTCTGCCCTCCTGACGACAAGGCCATTGAATATGGTACTTGGCTGTGATACTACATTTAGCACATGATAGTGTCAACCAAGTGGCTTTTCAGGAAAAAAACATCTAGACCCAACTCGAGTATTTAGGGCTGTTAGGAATGTTTTGTATCATCGAAAATGCTTCATTGGTCGTTTTCATAATGACGATGAGACGATGTTGTGTAGGCATATCTAGTTTTCTTACGGTGATTCGGATAATTCGTGAAAAGACAATCAAAAGGCACCCATTGCGTTCCATGACAGGTGGATTGCCATACTCTTCCGATGTTTGAATCGACAAACCTCAAATCACTAACACTTCAACGTACTTGACTATTGCTAAACCCGCTCTCTTTTGTGTTTATACCATCATTAACAAATTTCAAATTTAAAAATTAAATACATTCCCCATGCTCCCTCTATAGTTTTTCATTGCTTTTATAAAAAATTCATGTTTTTTTCAGGTTTTTTCATCATTTTACCGAAACGTTTAATTGTGTCTACTTTGTTATGACATAACAACAATTGTTCAAGCTTTTGGTATTTCTATTCATGTATGGCCTATGTGTCTGCATTATGATCCAGTGTAAAAGCTGTATCCAATAAATATGGAGATTTGTTATGGAAAATTCAAAATGGATGCCATGACGTCATGTGATGTCATCATTATTTAAATTTCAAATTGTCCCCCTCCCACAATAGGCCAACATCTTGCCCACTCTAACACACAAAAATAATTTTGAAATATATCTTTTTTTTGCATTTATTTAAAAATCTATTTTTTATACAACATGTCGGCCATATCGAATTCTGTTGATTTTCATGCAGATTTGATTTAATTTTGTCCTAAACTTTACTTACACCACCGTAGGAAGGGCTCATTGTATCGCCCTGTATAATTATTGGCAAGTCCAGACGCAGAAAGGAAATGGTTTTCAAAGGCTAGAACTTTTACAAAGAACAGTGTCTCTGGATGCCCTTTCAATCATCGGCCTTGCTGCCTTGAAAAAATAACCATTGTGAAAAGCCCCTGACCCTGCATGGTATCCCTTATTTTGTTTACAAACATACATTTTTCATTATTATACAAAATTTCCCTTTTCATGATAGTTTCACTCCTTTTGAGTGCACCCTTCATTTCACCCGCTAGACCCTATTTTCTTCTTAGCCAAACAGAAGGGAATGGAACGCTTTGAAGGTAGGCTTAACTTTGTACGTAGCCTAGGACTAAAAGGAGGTGTGGAGTAGTATGGGAAAGAATTTCTTTTAACGTTGATTGTACAGGATCATTCAGCATTTTGTTCATTGTGCCACTAGGGTATCTGGACTACCGCCAGAACTTCTCGTCTTCCTGATAAACATAACAGCTTTACTCTGGTATTTTGCTTCCAGGTTTAAAATAGATATTTTCAAAAGCGTATACAATAAAATGTTGTAACTAAGGTCGACAGTCATTACTTCCCGGAAGGAAAAATAACAATCCCGGGGTTGGCTTTCATCCAGCAAACCCAGAGCCTATATCAAATTTTATTAGCGTTTTTTGAAGAGAAAATCATATTACATCATGTGATACTAGTAGTCATCCGTAGAAAATGGTTTCACAAGCAGTATGGAAACAGGGCTATGGCCAAACATGGTATCCAGAGATCTAGATATCTATGCCCAGGGGAGGATTCTTGGGGGGGGGATTTATTCATTATCGACAAAACATACCTTCCCCCCATTATATTAGGAGCGTCGGGTCTAAAATGGCCCCAAAAGCATAAATGGATAGGCCTATAAATTTGGGCCAAACAGGGTACCAAAACACGAAATGGAGAATAGGCCTAACCTTTTTATCTTTGCCCACTCGGACCTGGAAAAGTGCGCCCCACCTTCGGTCAGATCCTGGATCTGTCCCTGTCTACGCCGACTAATTGATAAGGTGTCGATAGACCTAGTTTTTTATATAGGCTATGTAAGGTGGGTTCATATCCAACTATGACTGTATCACAGACATCCGAAAAAAGCACTGTTCATCTCGCCATAGGCCTAATCGCGTTCTGTCAATAATTACCGTATGCCACGATCTATAGAATCAAATTTATTCATGCATTGGTAATCACTGGTATGATAGGCCTTAATGGCCTAAGTTCACCACTCTCCTCCCCAATCATTGTTTTGGTCACCAATTATACAACTTCTCTCCATCTCTTTATAAACTGAATTTAGTTATTTATTAGGTATATTTAGTTCAGTCCAGAAATCAAGTTAGTCTAGGCCTATAGTAAGTTATTTAATAGATCTCGCCTTTGAGTAAATCGAGAATTAGCCTATGGCTAATGAACTGTATATCCAAATGCTTTCTGATACGTCAATATTTGAATATAAACTCACATGTAGACTTCAATATTTTGATTTCATTCATTCGGTGTTGTGAAACACCAATGGTAGCCCACGACACTTAATCACCATACAACTTTACCATTGTACAATTGTACCAGGAAAGGGAATTTCCATGTTTACTGATTATAATAGGGCCATGTAGTCATTAAAAGGGGAAATATTTAGATGTGTGCAAATCTGAAGTGAGAAGGAAGGATACGAACTAATCTTCATTCCATATGCAAAGAAGCCTTAATATGGTTAATAATATATTACCCCGTTTATGTATTTGTACATAGTTCTTCATCTATGGGTCTGCAAAAGAACAGTGTTCACCAAAATCCTACTGTATTGTTTGTAGGCCTCTTATAGGCCTATTAAAGACCTTCACAAATACAGTAGTAGTCTCGTAAATATCCCCTTTGATTGTTGTGTCTATACTTTTAAGTTACAACGAGGTCATAATTTATAAACTTGTAAATTGGCGTTTACTACTTTTCGGCCTTATCAAAATCATATCTTACAATAGTTAGATATAATCGTGTGGATAAACCATTGGAAAATTGTTATAAATAGGCATCTGACATTCCAGTTAATTTCTGACCCAATCGCTAGCATTTTTAATATATAGTGCCTAGATTTAATTCTCCAGGGGCTGCACTACACTTAATGTTAATTTACACACACTTATTCCATCGTTTCCCGCAAGGATTATGGAAAGGTCATGCATAATTGAAACAAGTTATTTCAATCGGGTTCACACATACAGAAGCCTAACACAGAGCAGCATTATTTGACGAACAGCTTTAATCTGTATTTCATTTGCTCAAGCGATGTTTTCTTTTGGACACAGATATTGAACATTTGTGAAACAACAAAATTTGTTTAAGGCCCCATCACCCTACCACAACATAAAAACTGATAAGGGCGGGAGGCATTTTTTGTTTTTTGTTTTTGTTTTTGGTTTTTTTTAAACCAACACTCCAATGTTGTACTAGTGATCTCACATTGGGGTACTAGATTGTCCATATATTTTAGGCTCGCGCAAATTCGACGCAGCTACGCAGCCCACCACCCTGCAGCAAATTTTGATCATTGTATTTTAGTTGTGTTAAAAATCCAAAGCATTTCAAGTTAATATAACAGACAAAACGATCGTTTGAATTGTAAAATGAGAAAAAAAATCTGTATTTCCCCAAAAGAGATGCGCGCGGGGGTGATAAACTAATAATTATTTTTATGGGGCCTAACCTTTATTTTAATAACACCGTATTTCTCATTTTATGATAAACGTTGCAGTTACAGTATCTGGAGTACTATTTTATGCATGCCAAAAACTGATCAATGCTAATCACACCGATAATGTAATTCATCGTGATTAAGTAGGCCTAGTTGTTTAGTACACACACTTAAGTCTCTATGGTAATAGAGGGTAATTGAACTTGAATAAGCCACCAATACACCTGAGACTATCTTCAATACAGATGCATAGTTTACTGTAGAGTAGGCTATTGTTTGATTTGTTTGATGTTTTTTTTTTATTTTTGCTAATCCTAATAATTATGTTGAATTTGATATTCATCTTGCTGGTTGTGGTTGTTGTTTGTTGTTGTTGTTATTACACTAGGCCTATTGTTACTGTGGTTGTCCTTGCTGATTTTCTAGTAGAATACATATTTTTGTTGTATAAGAACCAGTATTATTTTCAAGTCTAGGTGTTCTTATTTTGGCAATTTCCGGCTCAAAATTTCTAGATCTGATATTGATAATTTTAATGTGGACCTTAATTGCAACAATTATTTTACATAAAAGCTTATTGGAATAAATACATAATTTTAAGTTGGGTTTCTTTAGTTTAGGACTCGTCGTCATAATATTCGTCGTCGTCATCATGATCATCGCCATCACCATGATGATGATAACCATCCTGGTCATCATCGACATTCATCATCATCATCATCATCATCATCATTACCATCACCATCGTCATCACCACCACCAACATCATCACCTCAACCATCAACACCACCATCATCGTCCAACACCATCATCCACCACCACCATCATCATCGTCGTCATCGTCATCATCTTCATCATCTCCATCATCTTCTTCATCATCCTCATCGTCATCATCATCATCATCATCAACCTGCTACTGAATATTGATGGTGATGATGATATTATAATCATACAGACACTTCTGCTGTTGTTTTATTTGTGAAACATCCTCATTTGTTACATATTTATTAATAATACAGTAGTAGGCCTATAGGCCTAGCTATATCAAATTATTATTTTCAACCGACAGTTGATAAACTCATTATATCAAAACACTAAATCCATCTAGAATAGTTAATTACTACACGGTGCATTAAGTTCGAGATGAAACATATTGGCCTTTAACTATATGCTTATATTTACCATTTGAATAGCTTAAACCATTTCAGCTCATTCATCCAATGTAGTAGAACATGTCCGTACTCGTTATCACCACACTGGAATATTCTTCAATTAGTTTTGCAATGAATATGCTAATTATTAGAGTTCATTCGTTGACACTGTTGATGAGAAATGTTATGTCTTTAGTGACTTTCTCATATTGTGACGTCATTAAGCCAATATTATTACTTGCAAAAGCGTTCTGCCATTGATTCGCGTAGCTTCATTAGCATACAGACGCGTACGCTTATTGTGCTAGCCTGTCGTACTACACACAGCCCCTTTAATTTTTTGTGCTGTCATTCCATATTGTATATTCTGTTTGTTCCGGTTTCTACTTGGCCTGCATAATTTATGTTAAATTCAGAACACAAATATTTAGACATTTGTTTCGGTTTTGTTGTAGATTAATTGATATTGATGAGTGTGGTGCGTACAGTAGCCTACGTTAATTGCAACAATCATTTAATTGTAATAGCTTATTGTAATTAATGCATAATTTCAAGTTGGGTTTGTCGTGTTTAGATCAAATTTACCCACCAATCAGGCATTTTTTTAATGATGATTTTACTTCGACTTTGTATGCCGTTTTTCATCTCCGTAAAAAAATTGTCGTCTACGCCTTCGTGGATACATAATCGTCATCGTCATCTCATCATTTTATCCTAATCGTCGTGGTCGTTATCATTATCATCACATCATCATCGTCGTCACGATCATCATCATTTAGTAAATCGCCCAAGCATCGTCGTCATCATTGTTGTTGTCGTCATCATCATCATCATCATCATCATCATCATCATCATCATTACCACCACCCAAACATCCCATTCCAAAAACAATCCCGTAGTTTTTATCACAATATCGCAGAATCATTTTACCATAATTTTGGTATTTATGCATCTACGCCAGAATTTTAATTTTTTACCACAACCAATGGTATTTAAAAAAAACGGCTGTGGATAATAAATAAAATGATAGGCATATTTAAATTGAGCTTGAAGATTTTATTTCCTTGTACTGTTTGACGCACAAGCTATAATGTGCCACGCCTTGCACGTTTATCGATAAACAGTATGTTTATTCGTACATATTAAAATGATAAAATCAAACAGAAATTGGTAAATCATAGGCATAAAGTACTATTTGACGTTTACGAAAACAATATAGTAAGATATAAAGTACGGTATTAACAGTCGTTGTAACCGTGTTTATAATTATAATTTTTTCATAGCCAATGCAGATAATATTGAAGGTTGCACACCTCCTTATATGGTAAATAGTGACTGATTGTACTGACTTTATTATGCATAGCAGAGACAGAAATCACGCGTTCGGTTAGCAGAAATTAATCATTTGCAACAATCGATTGAGAAACGAACCCGAGGGGCCAAGCAGGCTAACATTTAGGCTAGCTTAAAATATCGTAAATGACACCAAAAAGGTACAAACTGCTATTCTGTCGGCGCGAAAAGAGACGCAATACGCGCGCGTGTTGTGATTAACAAATAGAAACGTCCACTGTTTGGTTCTCTGCGCACGCCTTTGTCTACGCCTGCGTAACAGATGTCTCCTTGGTATGACTTGATATAAAGAACAATATTTTTTATAGTGATCATGTTAGAGGAGGATGTAGGCCTAGCTTTACTCACTATTTATTTCTCTGTTGTTAAGTGTGTGGGTGTAGGAAGAACTTAAAATATTGCTAATAAGATGACTAATGATGACAAATAATATGATTCATTTGGAAGACATTTTTAGATGACAAATGTACCAGATAAATTTATTCATGGTCCTATAGGTCTTATCGATAAAACATCTATGACTAAATGTTGAACTTTTTTTATAAGAACACCTTTATAAAAACAATGCGGCTGAACCTGGGCAAAATGTTTTCTGATTCTTAAAAAAAATGTGTAGGCCTACTGGAAGAATTAACACAAAACTCACCATGTTAGACCACTAAGGAGGTAGCGTGGCCGAGCGGTCTAAGGCGCTAAGTATAGTTAGGCTACGGTACATCTCACCTTAGTAAAGTATCAATTGTCATCATCATCATCACCACCATCACCAACATCATCATCATCATCTGAACGTATTCCGATCTTAAGTCGTTATAATTTTATCAACATCCATCATTACGGTATTATCACAAACTAATTCCATCAATGTATTCACCCTCCATCATCGTCGTCGTCGCCACCATCCACAACAACAAATAATATAACCCCCATTATTGTCGTCTTGGTCATCATACGGTTTTCCTGATGTGCCATTATTTCTGTTAATTTACACTGCTTATGCAAATTGCTTATTTATCATTTGAATGCAACTTGTCGGTCTCGTCATGGTGTAAATGAGAGTCGTTCACCTTTCAATGCTTCAACTCAACTCGTGTATAATCACGTACGCATGTGGTTTGTTTACTAAATATTTCCATATTTCAAAAATGATGATATAAAGTAAGAACATTGTATAGGTTACACTGTTTAATCAATCTTTAATTTTAATTGATGGTTTTTGTTCCGATACTATTTTTAATAGGCCTAATGAATCTTTTAATTATTTTTATGGACCTATCCACTGGACATATCGGTAGTGTTGCGTATCCAGGGGGTTTCACATGGTTTCCATGGAAACACTCAATTAGGTTAAGGACCTCCGAACTTATAGAGGGACAAAATGTACAGTGATGAAAATGTACAATTTTCAAAATGATTGTAAAGTAGAAGAAGAAGCGCTTTTGCTTCTCTCCCGAGGGAGTGGGATTTAGCACGCTAGCCCCCGCCCCGTACCTGGAATAATTTGGCCGTGTGAGTACTCGGCTCCAAAGGAACGCTGGATCCACCTTTTATTATTTTTGCCAGTTTGTGTGCATTAATCTATATTGGAAATATCTTTGAATATTACCGTTGTACATTATTTTATTATTGTTGTGTATTTGTGGACTTAACTTTCAAATCGAACCAACTACATCCTTTATTCTTTACATCAAATAGTGCTCAATTGCTATGCTATAGTGAGAAATGAAAAAGAGTTTAAAAATATACTTTTTAATTTCAAAATGCTGTACAGCCGGAATTTAAGGTTTATGAAGACTCGTAAAAATCTTGAATAAGAAACGGTACGGTAGTGTTCCCCCGTTTAACATGCAATACAAAGGCGATCTGTATGCATTTGACATGGTTAATCATAATTTGTTTAGCCTAATTAATTTCTTTCAATTTCTTTGTTGTGAGATAGTCGATTCAATCAATGTAAAGATATTATTATGTGCTATTTTCTTCAATATAATTAAGTACTTTCTGCTTTGAATATTCACTGGTAGAATATTCAAGGATTCTGCAGAACATCATTTGCTTCGTGGCTAATATTCCATAGTGTAGTAATTATTCATGGATAAGTCTGGCCTCTCGGCAACGGCGGAATAGCTTCGGGAATATGACCTAATTAAGGGAATGACATGAAAATTGTCATTATCTGGCCAATATCGCCCAGTGGTCGACCAACCTCTAAAAATGGCAACAACGTTTTTCGTTGTGGCAATCAAAGAAAAAAACGTATTGAGAAGTTCCGTTAATCAAAAAGACCATTACATAACAAAACATGTACTTTAAAATGTTCAGTGTCAACGAATACAATAAGAAAATGTGGTCGTTCAGAACTAAAAGGCTTGCATAAAAGTGTTAACTTAAAAGTTTCATGTAGGCCTAGTTGAAGAAACACGTAACCGATAGTTCCTCAATCCAGGTTATAGAAGCGTTTTCTACGTCCAAAAGACAATTACATAACATTTTGTTTACAATTTAACAATGTCAACGAACAGAATATGTCGCAACAAAATTTCAGTGACACCTATAATCTCCTAATGTATAGTTTGCAAATGATACCACCGAGGCGCAAACTCTTAACTAGTACAGACACAAACTTGGTGCGGATTTGGTGTGCTTGCTGCACGTGCGCATGTTGCATCTCTCCACACGAGCTATTCATTACAGTTTCTGTATTTACGTGCTGTCATTGACAAATTCTTCTAGAAGACGCAATGTCTTAGTAGTGTAATCATTCATTTTGAATACTACGCCCAAGTTATACCCTCATTGTTCACGTTATATTTATGGTTGTTAATTAAAGTTAATGAGGTCGGATTTTAAGTCCTAATTTTGGCATGTTTTTTTCTAAAATTGCTGGGTATTATTCAAGACATGACATAGCGACTCCCAATTTGAAGTATTGAAATTGGGTTTTATGTAAGTATGTTTTAATATCGACATTTGATGACTGTTTCATCGATTAATACTTACATTCCTGGGTTATATTCTTACTCTTGTATATTATTATTTAACTCTGATAAACTAAAATTTATACAGAAAGTGGTAATTAGACCTAATAATGGAAGAATACTTTTACAAACCAAAATCGCAGTGGAAGAGCGGACCTGGTTAGCGGTTACTCTTGTTGCCTTCTTTCTCTCCCGTCCCTGTGACTATTATTAATGAATTCTAATCATGAATTTTCTTTATTTAATTTTCTTTAGAGCTGAATTCCTTTATGGTGGGTTCTCAGTTTCACTATCATTTTACCAATGACCTATTTTATTATTCTTTCAGGGTGTTTTCGATTTACCAACCGTCTCTTTTGATCGAGGTAAGAGAATTATTTGAATAAATTCGGCCATGTTTTTCTGTGCAGTTAAATGTCATAAATGCCATTAAAAATATATCTGTGAATTAAATAAGTCTGCGTCGAAAAATACAAATTTAACCGCCACGTTACAACTTCTTCTAAAAGGTAATTTTGTCTATAGAGGGCACTGTTGTATTTTTCAATTGATTTTTGAGACTCTTATTACATTGCCTGTATGAACAAGGTTTTTGCATAAACGAACAGTACCGTGTCTTTATATTCTTGTATATTTCGCAATTTTCTGTGTCATCATCAATTATTGACTAGGTCTTAATAAGTTGTTTTCTGGAGTGGTTGTTAAATTAAAAACATAATAATAATAATATTCGTATTATGAGCATTTTTATTTTTATAGTCGTACGTTGTTGGTAATTTTCACCATATCATCAAGCAAGCCTATATTATTACTAAACTAGTAATTACAAATTGTAAGTGAATGCTGCGAAGCAAATCCTAGAACATTCCCCCGGACTTCTCTAAAAAATGCACCCTCTATCGTCCCCCTTCCGCCCCCCATCCTTTCCAAAAGTCTGTATCCTCCCCTGCTTCCCTGGGTTATAATTATCAGATTATCGGATCCATTAAC
>JAOTQE010061336.1:0-18258 GCA_025631205.1 Nesometra sesokonis | reverse complement strand
TGTATGTTCTTTATTTATACTGGCTACTCGTCATTCGCATTGGATATTCTTCATTTCTACTGTATACTTTTCTTTTCAATTGGATATTCTTCATTCACATTGTATGTTCTTCATTTATACTGGCTACTGTTCATTCGCATTGGATATTTTTCATTTATACTGTATACTTTTCTTTTTCACTGGATATTCTTCATTCACATTGTATGTTCTTTATTTATACTGGCTACTCGTCATTCGCATTGGATATTCTTCATTTCTACTGTATACTTTTCTTTTCCATTGGATATTCTTCATTCACATTGTATGTTCTTGATTTATACTGGCTACTGTTCATTCGCATTGGATATTTTTTATTTATACTGTATACTTTTCTTTTCCATTGGATATTCTTCATTTAGACTGGATACTTAAGGAATTTGATTTAAAATATTGTTTGAAGTCTTCACCTAAGATGTGGATATTCTTTAATCCCACACTGGATACCCTTCATACCCATTGGATATTTTCATTCACTTGGATACTTGTCATCCAGTCATAGTAGATAGTCCATAGTAGATAGTCCATAGTAGATAGTCCATAGTAGATAGTCCATTCATTCACACTGGCTAATATTCTTGTCAACTGGATATTCTTCATTTATACTGGATACTTTTTATTGACGTTGGATATTCTTCATTTAAACTGTAACTCTTCATTCACATTAAATACTATTCGTTAACAATAGGAACTGACGAATGTTATAGAAGATCAGATGGTACAGACTACCGAGGCACATTAAGTAGAACACAAAGTGGTAAAACATGTCAGAAATGGACTTCACAATTTCCTCATGAACATAGTAGAACACAAGACAATTATCCATCTAGTGGTTTGGGTAACCAAAACTACTGCCGTAACCCTGACGGTGAACCTACTGTTTGGTGTTATACTACGGATCCCAATACAAGGTGGGAGCTGTGTGACCTTGGTCCTGTAGATGAGAATTGTGGTAAGATGGGTTCTTTGTTGAATGATGTTTAATGCTTCTTTAAAAATTGCTAGTTTCCTACATTATAATTTTGCTTATTTCAGAATAAGCTTCCAAAATGCTGTGTAGGAAAAACTCATTTTATTGCTCTATTGATCTGGAAATTGTAACTTTTTGAGCATGTAACAGAAATCCTTTCACATGGATTGTATATTTCTCATTGAACTCTAACCATTATGTTTAACTGAGCACCAAATCAAAATTAGGGAAATTGACTTAACATACAATAATATGGCCATGATAATATACACTTTGCCACAAAATCATTTATTTTCATTTTTATATTGAAAAATGGCTGCCATTGTAGAATTCAACATGACCGCTATTAACTAATTGGAAAAATGGCACCCAGGTAGAATGCATTCTACTGAGTATATTGATACCAAATTTGCCAAGCGTTAAAATCTAACAAAATTCATATTTTGAGCATTAGGTTCCCAACTATAATGCTTGTTCTATAATTACATACACATTGCTAATTTTTGTGCATGAAAACTTTTTATTGATCACCTATTACTCTGGAAATTTATTATATCAGTTTTTGAGAATGTGGCAGAATTCCTTTCGCATAGGCATATATTTCTCATTGGACTCTTGTCAATGTTGCCAACTGAGCACCAAATCAACCTTAGAGAAATTGATTTAACATATTGGTTGGCTTGATTTCTTTAAACATTTTCACCTATGATACAATCATATCTATTGGCCATGATAATATACACTAAAAGTGGAGTTATTGTAATTTTGGGGCAAGAGAGGCAAAACCACCAAGTTGTCGCACAAGAAGTTAATTATGAAACAAGCAAATAAACAAGAAATACAAAGCAAATTTGTGTATAATTTGTTCCATAACTATATGTAAAAGTTCTTTGAAATAAAACCAAAATTACGCTTACTTGTACATGTATACATTTTGTTGACATCCAGTCAATATTATCAGTAAGATTGTGTCTGGTTTTCAGATTTCTTTCTTCTTCGTGTTGTTCCATAACTTTGGTTATAGATGTCCAATTTTGACAATTGACCCCCTCATTTTAAATTTCTTAATAGGGTTTTAATATTATCTCAATTTTGTGACAACTTGGTGGTTTTGCCATGCCTTGCCCATTTTTATATTTAAAAAATGACTTCCATTTTGAAATACAAAATGACCCTGGCTACTATTTTTCCAACTCGAATTCTTCATGTACAATGGATACTTTTCATTGACATTGGTTATTCTTCATTTACGCTGAATATACTTCATTCACATTTAATACTGTTCATCCACATTAGGAATAAACGAATGTTATAGAAATGCAGATGGTACAGATTACCGAGGCAGAATAAGTGCAACTGAAAGTGGTAAAACATGCCAGAAATGGACATTACAAACCCCTCATGAACATTCCAAAACACCAGACAATTATCCAGGCACTGGTTTGGGTGACCAAAACTATTGCCGTAACCCTAGCGGTCACACACATGCCTGGTGTTATACTACAGATTCCAGTGAAAGGTGGGAAAACTGTGACATTGGTCCTGTAAGAGAGAATTGTGGTAAGAAAGATTCTGATGTTTAATACTTCCACTTAAAACAAAGCACTTGCTCTACTATTTACAGTTTTATGTTAAATCAGAAATGCTTCATAAAATTCAGTCTGCAGACTAGAAAATATACATAAACTTATTTATTTTCTAAACAAAACATCAGTGAATAAAATCACATGTTAGAAGATCATATCCTATTTCTACACTAACCATCAATCAAGAATCAATGGCTGATAGAATTCCTTGCATGTGTTTTTGTGTGTAATCCAGAAACTGTTATATTGAAAATGAGAACATTAATCCAAATCATCTAAGTAGAAAAGATCAGGTTTACCCTAACATTCATTTCATTTCATTTTTTTATTCAGTAAATACTGGCTCTGGCCCATTTTACAAATCATAAATTTATGCTATTTTTGGACATACATGCATTTCTCTTATCAAAAGCTTTTTCTAAATACAGTACTAAGAGATGGATTTTGTGGTAATTTTTTTTTTTTAATATTTCTAAGTGAATGTAAGTTTAATTTCGGTATGAATTTTTTTCTTAATGATTTAAAATTGCCAAATTATTTTTCAGTGGATTTTAGTAGCCAAATAACAGGCAATTGAAACATCTAAACATTGAAAAGTACTTTCCTTCTGATATCCATGATCATAAAAAAGCTAAATGTTGCAGAGCCAAGCCAAATGAGACATTAGTCAGAAAATTGAAAATTGAGTTTTTATGGATTATAAAACTACACAATATTATCTTTAACATAGAAAAAAATCAGTTTCATGCGATGTTTTAATCAAAGATCAAAAATTTAAAATGTACTATTAAGTTTTGAGAAAACTGCATTTGAAAATTGTTTATCAGCATACATTTGACTAAGCAAGGTCATTCTAAATTGCATTTTTTAAACAGTTTTTGATATATATCTGGAAATTGTTAAGGTAGTATGAAAGTTTAATGTATGAACTGTGTATTTTTTGAATCAAATAAAGTTTGAAAAAATTAACATTTTTAAATTTCTGCCTATTTGGAACTTTAAATCTCATTTTGTTTGGCTCTGCCACAAATACTATGCTCTAATCATGTTTTTTTTTCAAATGCCAAATTGAATTAATAAAAATCGTCTTAGCAGAGTAGGGTTTAACCACAAAAAATTACAAATGTTTTTAATGGATTTTGGCAGTGCTGTGCATGCAAAATAACAGACCACTTGAAAACTGACCAGTGGAAAGAGGTTTTATGGTTTTCTTGATCAAAAAATAGCTAAAAATGGTGAATCATGTTTTTCCCTATCATTATCAAATTTAATTACCATAATCAAAATCTTAGAAAAATAGATAAAAGGTTCAATCTAAAAAATTGCAACTAAAGGTTTTTCAGTTGATTTTGGTAGTGTCGTGTGTGCTGAGTAACTGACAACTGGAAAGTAGGTTTTTTGATATCATAAAACAGCAAAAAATTAAACTTGAATAATGTCTTTTTTTACTAATAATGTCAAGTTTCATCATTGTAGTAGAATATGTTTTCAGTTGATTTTGGTAGTGTTGTATGTACTAAATAACTAACAATTGGAAAACCTAATCACTGGAAACTTGTTTTTCGTGATATCATAAAACGGCTAAAAGTTATAGTTGAATCATGTTTTTCACTAATAATATCATTATAATAATAAAATTTAATTAATTATTTTAGCAGAATAGATATAAGGTTAAATCTCAAAAATTGTTATCTATGCTAATAACTGACAACTGGAAAACCTTACAACTGGAAAGTAGTTTTTTGTGATATCATAAAACAGCTAAAATTATAGTCGAATTATGTTTTTCACTATTAGTATCAAATTTAATTAATCAGTTTAGCATAATAGATATAAGGTTAAATCTCAGAAATTGTTATCTATGCTAATAACTGACAACTGGAAAACCTGACAACTGGAAAGTAGTTTTTTTGTGATATCATAAAACAGCTAAAATTATAGTCGAATTATGTTTTTCACTAATAGTATCAAATTTAATTAATCAGTTTAGCATAATAGATATAAGGTTAAATCTCAAAAATTGCAACAAAAGGTTTTTTAGTTTATTTTGTTAGTGCCCTTTGAAAAAATAACTCTGTTAACATGGTAGATAATGGTGGTGACAAGGTAGGCATAGGTAGTTAACAGGATTAACACTATAATAACTACCATACACCAACCTTGCTACCTACCTTTACTATCACATTATAGCCAAGATCAATAAATCTCTCAATTGACCTCATAAAGAAGCCTATCGAGGGTATGGTCAACAATACCCTACAATAGGAAAATACAACCATTAATAGCCCCTTAGACTAAATATAACTCACACCATGACAATCAGTCACTTATTGAGCTTAAGGTATCAATAACATCAACAAATATACTACCTATTTACTAGGTAGTTCTTTGTGGTTCTATTTAGATCTTCCTAGTAATTTAACATGGTAGCCCCACCTTGTTTGAGGGTGTTATTTTTTTTTAAAGGATGTTGTCTATGCTAATAACTGACAACTGGAAAACCTGACCACTGGAAAGTAGTTTTTTTTTGTGATATCATGAAAACAGCTAAAAATTATAGTCGAATTATGTTTTTCACTAATAATATCAAATTTAATTAATCAGTTTAGCAGAATAGACATAAAGATAAATCTCAAAAATTGCAACAAAAGGCTTTTTCAGTGGATTTTGTTAGTGTTATCTATGCTAATAACTGACAACTGGAAAACCTTACAACTGGAAAGTAGTTTTTTGTGATATCATAAAACAGCTAAAATTATAGTCGAATTATGTTTTTCACTAATAATATCAAATTTAATTAATCAGTTTAGCATAATAGATATAAGGTTAAATCTCAAAAATTACAACAAAAGGTTTTTCAGTGGATTTTGTTAGTGTTTATGCTAATAACTGACAACTGGAAAACCTGACCACTGGAAAGTAATTTTTTTGTTATATCATAAAACAGCTAAAAATTATATTCGAATCATGTTTTTCACTATTAATATTAAATTTAATTTACCATTTTAGCAGAGTAGGTTTTCAGTTGATTTTGGGAGTGTTGTGTGTGCTAAATAACTGAAAACTGTCTTAGAAAAGACACCTGAATTAGACCATTGCTATAAAATAAACTTTCCTAACACAGCATTAAGCATTGAGATCTCAAACAAAAACTTTATTAAAACTAACCATTCCATGTCAAATAATGCTGCCACCATATTTTAAGTGGTTTAAGACCATTAACTGCTAAGACCATTGTATAGCAATGGTCTATAATTAAACACCGTGCGTGAGGTCACAATTATAGATGGTCTTAATGTTAAGACTAACACTACTTAAAGCAACCCGCCCTAAATGTATGTAGCTGAGGATTGGTTGAAGAAACCATTAGGAACTTAAATGTGGCAGAAACGAGGCAAAGGAGACATAGGCCTACATTGAAAAATCACGTTATTTTTGAATTTTGAAACTACACATTGTTACCTTTAACATGTAAAAAAAATCACATTCATACAATGTTTCTTTGCAATCAGAGTTTGAACATTTAGAATGTAAGTTTTGAGAGAACTGCATTTTTTAAAGTTTCTTATCAGTAGGTTGCATTTTTTAAACATTCTTTGATTGTATATCTGAATTTTTTTAAACTGTAACTTTTGAGATTAACAAAATGTTGAAAAAATGTAAAAAAACTTCCTTGTTTCTGCCTGTAGAGGAAGAGTAGCATTTGTGAATTATGCCTCCTTTGGATGTCTCTGCCACATGTTTCCCTGATTCATGTAGCTAATGATTGGTTGAAGAAACAATTGTAAGCTTAAATGTTTTCAGTCCCACCCAGAATTAGCATATTGCCATCTTACAGCTGTCTCAAAGGTGTATGTTAATGAGATATTTAAATGTAAAGTATTATCCTTAACAAAAAAGGAATCCCAATCGGGATCCCAATTTTCAGCTGCAATTTCAGAATTCTGGACAAATATTTTTTATAAATTCCCAATGTGATGGTCATATCCCAGTAGGATTATACCATCTGGCCATGAACCCGTTGGGCGATTCTTGAATATTGTGGGAATTAATTCCAGTTGGATTCCAACGGGATTATCATATCCCAGTGAGATTAGGACATTCTGTTGGAATCCCGGCGGATTCCTCTGGTATCCCACTTTCATTTTTTATAGGGATTTTAAACAATACTCATTTGATGTTGTTTTTTTTTTTATTTGCACGTGGATCCACCACTACTGAAGAACCAACACCTGAAGGTTTGATTTAATTTTTAATTTGTTTATATTTTTAGAATAATGTTGATTGTAAGTAAGCCAAAGTATGTACGTAATGTTTTGTGGTGATAACATCAACTGTTTAATTGTCATAAAGAGTTTATTCCAATGCCCACTAGTGTCTTTTTCCATGATTCAATTTTTTTTTAATATTGTTCCGTTATAACTATTAGTCGTTGGTCTGTGTTATTTTAGTATAAATAATGGTAATATTATATTTATATAGCGTAAACAATCGTCAATTGTCTTAACTTGCTTAAATGTAGGAAATTAAGAAAAATTACAAACTACAGCGAACTAAACAGGTGTGTTTTTAAGAGAGTGTTGGATACTTCAAATGAAGTAGCCTCTCAGATAGAACTTGGAAGATTGTTCCACAGTTTAAGAGCTGCAACTGCAAAGGCTCAGTCTTTGTGCATCTTCAGATGACTAAGTGAAACAAAAAGTACAGATGTACTGCAGTACAGAGTGCAGTAGACTAGAGATCTACATTCAGTTAAATTGGAAATATGATGGTTCTTGAAATATTGAAAGATGGGCCTTTTATGGTTTATTCTCCAATAAAGTGCACTAACCATGTCTCGATAATCTAAGATGATGTGGTCAATTTATGAAATGAAATAAAACAAAACTGTTTGTCACATTATGAATTTTAACCAAAATACTATACAAACAAGTCATAAAATGTTTAAATTTAGTAGTATAATACAAGAATTTGAATTTTATTCAACACTAAAAATAAAAGTTTTATAAAATGCCTAAAATTCCAAATTTGCATGGCGAAGGTTTATTATATTAATTGTATGAATTTATAATGATCACATTGGTATTAAAAGAAATACAAACATGAGTATTTTATTTTTATGATTTTTAAACCTCAAAAGGTGCAGATTACCAAAGAATGACCCTTATAAAAAATATTGATGTAGATATCTTTAAAAATGGAGAGATCAGTAGCTGATAGTTATCTCTAATTTGTGAAATTATGACAGTTGGAAAACAATTTTAAATATCAAAGCATGTAATTTCCAACTTTCTAGATGTTTTTGTATTCTAAAGTCTTTTTTCCTCTGCCCAGTCATTTTTAATTGAGAGCTATTTTTTGTGAAATGGTAGGCATAGTATAGTCATGCCTCAGTTGCGTTTAATTTTGACAATTTGAAAAGCATTTTTAAATGTAAAGAGTGCCATTTCCAGGGGCGTATCCAGGATTTGGCGAAGGGCGGTGCTCGAACTGGGTTGGATTCTGATAAGCAAAAAAAATTTAAAAAAAAACTTTTTTCTCCTATTTTTCCCCCAATTCATGATTTTGGGGTGACCATAGTAGAGCAGACTACCACAAAATCAATATATGACCATCCCTTACTTTCTAAAACTCTTAGTCTATCCCTGCTTGTGAAATAAACAAAACTAAATTAACATTACAATTTAGGATGGGTTTCCATTTTATCACTGTTACTACTGGTCATTGTGTTGTATGTGATGTAAAAATGCTCGGAATATTCATTTTCTATTTCATTGCATAAAAATAAAAGAAAATGAAGTGATTGACCTTTGACCTAGGCTATATCGCATAAATTTTCATCCTGTATTGGAAACTACCAGTTGTATGTCAGAATGCTCCAAAAACTTTCTAATTGTGTGTACTACACTATTTTGGGTAAATATGACCGGGAATGGAGATTTTGACCTATGATAAAAATGTAATGTCATGGAATTTCAACAATAGCTCATTTATAATATCATTTGTAACATGGATATTTTTTATTGACATTGGATATTCTTCATTTCCACTGGAAACTTGCCATTAATTTTGGATACTCTTCATTCACAATGGGGACTTTTAAATACACAGGAAACTCTTCTTTAACACTACGGTATATACAGTATTCTCTGTATAATCTTTTTTCACACAGAATATGGATATTCTTCATTCCCACAATGGGATACCCTCCTTTCTAAACTGGATATTCTTAATTCACATGGCATATTCTTCATTCATACTGTATGTTCTTCATTCGCACTGTATGTTCTTTGTACATATGGTACTGTATGGTCTTCATTTACATTGGATATTCTTCATTTACACATAATACTTTCCTTTTCTATTGGATATTCATTCACATTGGATACTCTTCATTCGTTCACACTGGCTACTATACTTCCCAAGTGGATATTCTTCATTTACCCTGGATGATCTTTGGTTACATTTGATATTCTTAAATCACACTGGAATGCCTTCATTCACATTGAGTATTTTTTTATTAACATAAATTCCAGATGGATGTTTTACAAGTCAAGATGCTACAGATTACCGAGGTACAAGAAGTATAACTAGAAGTGGTAAAACATGTCAAAATTGGAATTCCCAATCCCCTCATTCACATTCATATACACCAGAAAGTTACCCAACTTTTGGTTTGGATGACGGAAACTACTGCCGTAACCCTGAATCTGACGAAACTGCTTGGTGTTATACTACAGATCCCAATAGAAGGTGGGAGTTCTGTGACGTTGGTGTTCCAGCTGAGAGTTGTGGTAAAGACTGATTATTTTGTGCTTCTACAACAGAATTGCTAGTTACAAACTTTATAATAACTTAAAATAAATTTCAGAATTGACTTGCCCAATGCATGAAAAATGTTTCAGCCATGTGGCAGAAATATTACTTGGCATGTTTTTTTCTCATTGAACTCTTTGTCAATGTGGTCAACTGAGCTTCAAATCAATCTTCTTTTCCATTGGATATATTCTTCATCTATACTGGATACTTAGAGGAACTGATTTAACATGTTGTTTTAATATCTTCACCTAAGACATGGATATTCTTCAATCCCACACTAGATACCCTTCTTTCCCATTGGATATTCTTCACTGACTTGAATACTGTCATTCATTCACATTGGATACTCTATTGCTTTACACTGGCTACTATTCTTCTCAACTTGATATTCTTATTTTACACTGGACACATTCAGCAGAGACTTTTCATTTGCAACGTTTATTTCAAACAGAATTTGAAGACTCTTTGCATGAATTTGAAGCTTCAAATATTTTTACTAAAAATTGTTCTGTTTTTAAACACCACGATTTAAGTATTTTAGGTCTAAACATTGTAACTTTAACAGGTAATTTTCACAATTCCAAGCATATCATTGAGAATAATGAAATTGATATTATAGCTTTAAATGAAACTTGTCTTGACTGTATCATCAGTGAAAATGATATAAATATAGTTGGCTATGATATTTATCGCAAAGACAGAAACTGAGAAGGAGGGGTTGTTGCTGTGTATGTAAACCGTAATGGAAGTTTTACCCATAGATTAAGACCTGATCTTACTGATAAGGAGTTAGAGATGTTAATTATTGAAATTAGGGAATTCTAAACCATTTCTTATAATATCCTGGTATCGACATCCAAATTATGAAATGCCTCTATTTGACAAAATTGAAGATGTTCTCCAAAACATTGAATGTACTAACCTAGAATTTATAATAATTGGTGACATAAATTGTGATACGACTTCAAAAAATCCAACATGTTACACAAACAGGATAATTGATATTGCTAACTTCCATCTAACACAAGTAATAACGGACCCGACATGAATTACTCAAAACAGTAGCACGCTTATTGACCATATCTATACAACTGCTCCTCACACGATT
Organism: Nesometra sesokonis; assembly: GCA_025631205.1. Lineage (NCBI taxonomy): Eukaryota > Metazoa > Echinodermata > Crinoidea > Comatulida > Antedonidae > Nesometra > Nesometra sesokonis. The sequence goes on along the minus strand of JAOTQE010061336.1, from coordinate 7,739 downwards.
TCAAAGTCTGGTGTGCTACATACAGGTATAAGTGAACATTCTGCTGTTTATGCAATTGTAGGAAAACAAGAAAAAAGTAAAGTTCATAAACATAAATATAAAATAAGTAGAAACTATAAACACTTTAATGAAAATAACTTTAAAAGGGATATGCACGATGTAAATTGGCAGGACATTTAACATTTCATTGATATTGATGAAGCACTAGATTAGTTTAAAACTAAATTCCTAGAAATTGCAAATACCCATGCCCCTTTAAAGAAAAAGAGAGTGCGTCATAAATGTAGCCCTTGGTTAACGGAAGAGTTAGTTAAATCTATACGTGAACATGATGTCCTGAAAAAGAGCAAACAAAATTAATACAGCGGACCATTGGGCACAATATAAAGTAGTTAAAAACAATGTAAATGCTAAAATTAAAAAATAAAAAAAAAATATTTCTCAGAACAATTAGATACAAAAGACACAAGGAAAATATGGGAGACAATAAGACTGAAATATCTAGCATAAAAACGGTTGATAACATTCAAACAGGAGATTATTGCCAACACACTTTGGCTGGTATTCTCGAAAGCGGACTAACTTTAGTCCAGGACTCAATTCCGATTTAATCTAGGACTAACTGACTATGGTATTCTCAAAAGTTTCCAACGTTTGTCCAGTTATAAACCCTAGACTAAAGCATTCTAAATTTTGTCTGCCGAGGAAGCAGGTTTATGGATAGTCCAGGATCAACTAGTGCTGTTCTTGGGTTAGTCTTGGACTAACTTTCGAGAATACCAGCCATAATGAATACTTTTCTAACGTAAGACCAAATCTTGCAAAAAATATCGCCCATGGAACCTCACCTTTAATTCATAGTAACACAGATAAACATGAAAACACTGAATATTTAAAATTTAATTTTGTAAATTTATTGTCTGTAAAGAAGGCTACCGGAATGGATGAATTGCCTGCAAAGACGATTAAATTAGCAATATGTTTAATTGTTAGGCTGATTACTTACCTGGTCAATCTTTTACTTTCAACTAGCATATTCCCCCAAAAATGGAAATGTGCCAAAATTTGTCCTGTGGTGATAGAACTGAGGCCTGCAATTATAGGCCCATATCAATTTTGCCCATTCTGTCTAAAATAATTGAAAGGGTGGTATTTGATCAGGTCTATGAACTTATAAATTCAGAAAGCATGATCTATGAATACCAGTCTGGTTTTCGTCCCAAATTCTCAACTACCTGTATGTCATCCTTACTAAACATAACAGAAGATTCAATAAATGCAATAGATAATGGAAAATTTATAGGTTTAGTCATGCTGGATCTAAAGAAGGCTTTTGATACAGTGGACCATGCCCTTCTCATTTAAAAGCTAAATTCATTTAAACTTGATCAAACTGTTATTAACTGGTTTAAAGACTACCTTAGTAATCACACACATTTGACACAGGTAAATTGTGTTCAATCAAGTAAATGTTATAGTGTATGTGGGATCCCTCAGGGGTCAATTTTAGGGCTCCTCTTACTCATACTATATGTAAATGACCTACCAAAATATGATATGTAAATAATGTACAAATTAGTATGTATGCAGATGATACAGCTCTTTACTTTGCATCTTCAAAAATTAATGATGTGATAACAAAAGTAAATGATGATTTAGTATTATGTTACAGAATGGCTAGCACAGAATAAACTCAGCTTAAATGTACAAAATCTCAGTGTATGGTCATTGGAACACAACAAAAATTGGCAAAATTATCAAATATGGACCTAAATTTAAACATTGAAAATATTTCTCTACAGAAAGTAAAAAGCTGTAAACATCTAGGTGTTGTCGTTGATGAAAATTTGACATGGGAAAAAGAAATTGAAAATGTTAAAAGTAAAGTTTTGCCGGGTTTGTACTACTTATAGAAAACATCAGACCTCATCCCTAAACATTTGCTATGCCTATTGTATAAAACAATTACCGCTCCACAATTCAACTATTGTAATGTTGTGTGGGGAAGATCAAGCCAAAGACTATGTTTACAAACTACAAGTGCTACAAAACAGAGGGGCAAAAATTATTACAAAATTAGGAAAATACGACTCAAGTACACAAGCCCTGCAGAATTTAAACTGGAATAAACTTGAAGAGCAATTATATACACAATGAGGCTATATCATTGTACAAGATATTCAATCATCAGGCACCATCATACTTAAATACCTTATTTACTTTAAAAGATGTCAAACACAATACAAGATCAAAAGATGTCCTGCACCTAGATAAACCCAAAACAGAGTACAAAAAAAAGTTTTCATATCGTGGTGCCAAACTGTGGAATAATCTTGAAAACACTGTACAAAATGCAACAAATTTATATTTGTTTAAACAACTTCTAACCTAATGTAAATAGCTAAATTTTAAATTTTCTTAATTTTGTTTAATCATAGTAGACCTACATAATTTTTGTTCATTTTTGTATAAAATTATTTTTTGACTTTTGTACTTTATATACTGTAGTAAATCATGGCCTTGTGGTGATACAAGCATTTCCATGTTAAAAGTATTTATTATTATTAGTATTATAATTGTCATTATCATTATCATTATTATTATCATCATCATCATCATCCATCATCATCCATAATCCATCATCCATCCATCATCCATCCATCATCCATCATCATCCATCACCATCCATCATCATCATCATCCATCATCCATCCATCATCATCATCATCCATCCATCATCATCATCATCATCGTCATCATCATCATCATCATCACACTGGATATTTTTCAGCCAAACTGGTTTTTCTTCATTCACACTGGAAGACCATGCATGAGGTCACAATTTTAGAAGGTCTTAATGTTAAGACTGTCTAAACACTACTTATAGTAATCCGCCATAAATGTATGTAGGTGAAGATTGGTTGAAGAAACCATTAGGAACTTAAATGTAGCAGAAACAAGGCAAAGGAGATATAGGCCTTCATTGATAAATCAAGTTATTTATGAATTTTGAAACTACACATTGTTACCTTTAACATGCAAAAAAAAATCACATCCATACAATGTTTTCTTGCAATCAGAGTTTCAATATTTAGAATGGAAGTTTTGAGAAAACTGCATTTTTGAAAGTTTCTTATCAGTAAAGTGCATATTTTTTTAACATTTTTTGATTATATATCTGAAATTTTTAAATTGTAACTTTTTGAGATTAACAAAATGTTGAAAACAATTAAACTTCATTGTTTCTGCCTGTTGTGGAAGACTAACTTTTGCGAATTATGCCTCCTTTGGCTGGATCTGCCACATGTTTCCCTGATCCATGTAGCTAATGATTGGTTGAAGAAACCATTATGAGCTTAGGTGTTTTTAATCCCACCCAGAATTAGCATATTGCCATCATATAGCTGTCTCTTTGGTGTATGTTAATGAGGTATCTTTTAAAATACTTACTTGATACTACTTACTTGATACTTGATATTTGTGGGAAAGGTCAGGCCTCAATGGCCTTAAAACCCCACTTCGATCTAATCTTACTGTTAACTGATGGAGCTAGTACTACTTCAGGAGGGAGAGAATTCCAAATATTAATTATTCGTTTCGAGAAAATAATCTGTACGGCATCTGAGAGATTTAGAAAGTTTTTTCTTAAATAGTTTAAAAGAGTGTCCTCTGGTATTGGTTACTACTTGTCTCTGGAAAAACAGATCAGGATTTACATTTTCAAAGTGATTAAGAATTTTGTACACTTCTATAAGATCACCCTGGATCCTTCTGTTAGTCAAGGGCAATAACTGTAAAGCTTCCAGTCTTTAAGGGTATTCTAGATCTCAGAGCTCAGGAACCAATTTAGTAAAATGAAATGTAAAGCATTATCCTTAAAAAAAAAAGGATGCCAATCAGGATCCCAATTTTCGGCTGGAATCCAAAAATTCTGGACCAATATTTTTTTTATAAGGATTCACAGTGGAATGGTTATACCTCAGTAAGATTATAACATCTGGCCGCGATCCTGGTGGGTGATTCTTGAAAATCCTGATATGAATTAATCCCAGTTGGATTCCGATGGGATGATCATATCCCAGTGAGATTAGGACATTCTGCTGGGATCCCAGCGGATTCCACTGGGATCCCACTTTCATTTTTTGTAGGGATTTTAAACATTACTAATTTGATGTTGTTTATTATTTGCAGGTGAATCCACCACAACTGAAGAACCAACTACTCCTGAAGGTTTGATTTAATTTTCAATTTTTTCATATTTCTAGAGTAGTGTTGATTGTAAAGCCAAAGTATGTACGTAATGTTTTGTGATGATAACATCAACTGTTTAATTGTCATAAAGAGGTTGCCAATGTTGTGGGATGCCCTCTAATGGCTTTTTCCATGATTCAATAATGTTTTGTTTAATATATGAGGCATGTCAATGCAAAACCACCAAGTTGTCACAAAATTGAAAAGTGGAGTTAATACTAAAGCTGTATTACACTTTTTATAGCTTTAGAATGAGGGGTCAATTATCAAAATTTGACATTTACAACCAAAGTTATGGAACAATAGAAACAAAAATGTCCTTTGTATTTGTTTATTTGTTTATTTCTCAATTTCATGTGCGACTACTTGGTGGTTTTGCCATGCCTTGCCTCATATTGTTCTGTTATGACAATAACATCTTGTTGGTCTATGTTATTTTAGTGTAAATAATGTTAATTTTGTTATATTTATATAACATAAACAATCGTCGATTGTCTTAAGTTGCTTAAAAGGTAGGAAATTAAGGCAAAATTACAAACTACAGCGAACTAAACAGGTGTACTTTTAAGAGAGTGTTATACTTCATATGAAAGAGCCTCTCAGATAGAACTTGGAGGATTGTTCCACAGTTTAAGAGCTGCAACTGCAAAGGTCCCTGTCTCTGTGCATCTTCAGATGACTAAGTGAAACAAAAAGTACACATGTACTTAGTACACAAGAGATCTTGTACAGATTAGAAAAATGTAAATATGACCGGGAATGGAGTTTTTGACCTACGATAAAAATGTAATGTCATGGAATTTCAACAATAACTCATTTATAATATCATTTGTAACCTGGATATTTTTTATTGACATTGGATATTCTTCATTTCCATGGAAACTTGCCATTCATTTTGGATACTCTTCATTCACAATGGGGACTTTTAAATACACAGGAGACTCTTCTTTAGCGCTACGGTATATACAGTATTCTCTGTATAATCTTTTTTTCACAGAATGTGCATATTCTTCATTCCCACATTGGATACCCTCCTTTCTAACTGGATATTCTTAATTCACACGGCATATTCTTCATCCATACTGTATGTTCTTCATTCGCACAACACTATATACAGTACTCTTTGTATGTTCTTTTTTCACACAGAATATGGATATTCTTCATTCCCATATCGGATACTAACTGGATATTCTTAATTCACACGGCATTTTCTTCATTCATACTGTATGTTCTTCATTCACACTGTATGTTCTTCATTCATATGGTATGGTCTTCATTTACATTGAATATTCTTCATTTACATGTAATACTTTTCTTTCCATTGGATATTCTTCATTTACACTGGATACTTGTAATCCATTCATATTGGATACTCTTCATTCGTTCACACTGGCTACTTCCCAAGTGGATATTCTTTATTTACCCTGGATGATCTTTGGTTACATTCGATATACTTAATTCACACTGGAAAGCCTTTATTCACATGGAGTATTTTTGTATTAACATAAATTCCAGATGAATGTTATAGAAATCAAGATGCTACAGATTACCGAGGTACAAGAAGTAGAACTACAAGTGGTTATACATGTCAGAATTGGAATTCACAGTCACCTCATTCACATTCATATACACCAGAAAGTTACCCAGCTTTTGGTTTGGGTGACGGAAACTACTGCCGTAACCCTGACAGTGATGATACTGCTTGGTGTTATACTACAGATCCCAATAGATTGTGGGAGTTCTGTGACATTGGTAATCCAGCTGAGCGTTGTGGTAAGACTGATTATTTTGTGCTTCTACAACAAAATTGCTAGTTACCAACTTTATAATACTAGTAATGCACATTTGACTTGCACAATGCATGAAAAATGTTTGAGCGATGTGGCAGAAATATTTTCACTTGGCATGTTTTTCTCTCATTGAACTCTTTGTCAATGTGGTTAACTGAGCTTCAAATCAACTTTCTTTTCCATTGGATATATTCTTCATCTATACTGGATATTTAGAGGAACTGATTTAACATATTGTTTGAATATCTTCACTTAAGACATCCCTTTGAAAAAAATAACACTCTCCAACTAGGTGGATCTACCATGTTACATTACTATAAAAATCTACCTAGCAGCACAGTAGTGTTATTGGTACATTAAGGTCATGAACTGATTGCTGTGATGTCAGTTTTAATTACTTTGAAGCTCTATTAATGGCTGTATTTTCCTATGTCTATTTCCTATTGCTGACACCATATCACTGGTGGTCTCCCTTGAGAGGGAGATGACCTTGTGTTAATTGAGAAATGTATGGGTTTTGGGCATAATAGGATAATAATGTTAATGTTATAAATAAATGGTAGTTTTTATAGGGTTAACTCTGCTAACTACCTAGATCTACCATGTTACTACCATTACCTACCATGTTAACCCTAGTTGGAGGGTGTTATTTTTTTCAAAGGGACGGATATTCTTCAATCCCACACTGGATACCCTTCTTATCCATTGGATATTCTTCATTGACTTGGATACTGGTCATTGATTCACATTGGACACTCTTTATTTATTGGCACTGACTACTTTTCTTTCTGAATATTCTTATTTTACACTGGATGCATTTCCTTCACACTAGATATTCTTCAATCACATCAGTGATTTTTTTTCTCTTCATTCATCTTGGATATTCATCTTTTACACTGGATACTTTTCATTGGCATTGGATATTCTTCCTCTACTCTGCATACTCTTCATTTACATTGAATACTGTTCATTCACATTAGGACCAGAAGAATGTTTTAGAAATGCAGATGGTTCAGATTACCGAGGTAGAATAAGTACAACTCAGAGCGGTAAAACATGTCAGAGATGGACAGCCCAACACCCTCATGAACATACAAGAACACCAGGAACTTATCCTAACAGTGGTTTGGGTATTGGAAACTTCTGCCGTAACCCTGATGGATACAGCAGTGCGTGGTGTTATACCACAGATCCCGATACAATTTGGGAGATTTGTAACATTGGTACTCCGTATGAGAATTGTGGTAAGGATTCTGATCTTTAATACTTTCCCATAAAACATAGAACTTGCTAAACAATTTGCATTTTTTTTAAATTAACGCTTTATAAAATCCTGTCCAGAAACTATATATACATTTACATTTCTTTCAAAATCTGACCACTAGAAAGTCATTTTTATTATCGGAATATCAGAAAATGAGAACCATGATTATTTTTTATTTAATGTGCACATATGTTTATTTTATGTCATTAATTAATGTCTTTATATTTGGATTAAATTTACTTCCATTTGATCATTTTAAAACTTTTATGAAAGATTGGGGACACAATTTCCTAGTAGCACCAATGTTAAAATGTAACACGAATTGATTGGTTTGATTCCAGACATATAATTTAATAGTAATAATAATAATAATAATATTTATTTGGCAAATTTGAAGATACAATTCTTGCCAGGAGCAAGCAATAGGCACAAGC
>JAOTQE010061325.1:0-18614 GCA_025631205.1 Nesometra sesokonis | reverse complement strand
TCATGTACTATCACCATGCCAAAGGGCAAATTTGTATCCACTAGGGTAACATCATTTCCCCTTAGGGACTGGACTAATATAATTCTGGCATCTGGCAGTGATTGAGTATGTTATCATGGTTAGCTGACGTTCTGGTCGTCCGTGTAACCCTTAGCAGCGGTCATCAAGTAGTTTTATAAAAACACCGGTACATATACCAACGACAGATTAGGGCATAGGGAGATTTCAAACTGTCTTGTTGATAAAAGTTGTCGATATTTTGTCTTAAAATCGCACCTATACCAATGTGAACCATTTCAATAATTAGTTGACATGTGTTAGTCGGATCGTCAGTGACGCTAAACAGGTGCGGATCCAAGGAGAGAAGGGAAAACCGACCTTCCCCCCCCCCCCTCTTTGACGCGGAGGAATGTTATTATTTGAACTTAACTCATTGTTTGCAATACATAATCTGTGCTAATTGCCTCTCATATACCCATGAAAATTGGCATGGTGAGGATCCTAGGCCCTTAGAAACAACACGAGGTTTGGTACCGGGCCTCCTCTATTCAGCTCTTCTGGATCCACCCTTGCTAAAATATATACTCCTACTCCTTAAATATTTTGATACACCTTCCAAAAATACCCACCATAATAGCCTCTACAATGTTGCTAGGACAATTATCCTATTTAACAACTGTCGCTTTGAAATATACAAGGTTTGACATGCTTCCAATTTTTTACACTACCAACAAAAACTCATATTACGATCTGTACATTGCTAAAAAAATTGACACACACTGCCAGTCAAGTGTCACGATTGCCCATTCTCTGAGAAATATTCCTTGGGTGTGTGGCGAGTTTTACGACTACGACTGGTGTGAAGTCGTGAAATAAGGGGGGGGGGGTTATAACTGGCATAACACCCCCCCCCCCGCCCAAAAATGGCTAGAGAAATACGTTTTATTAGGTTTTTAGTGACATGATGTAAATTATATCTTAACCTGGCATAGGCTACGGACACCAAGACCGAAAGGCAAGGCAATAAATAATTATTAGTGAACTCGCAATCGTGGATCGGCCTCTGATAACGCTCTGTCATTGACTAGTCATTTGGACAAAATGTAGGCCTACAAAAAATTGAATCAAAATACATTGATTAACCGAACTGGTCATTCAATAACAACACCATCGTGTCATAGATGTTTCATTTTTTCTGGTTTGTCATAAGGTTTGTGACTATGCTGTAGTGTTTGTGACATGTTCCGCTTGTGTAGAACGCCAGAAGCGCCCCAGCGGCTATGTTCATCACGCGTCTGTAGCCCCACCCATTCTGGTCTATTTATAGACAGTCTTGTGACTCTAATCTCTCTTTCACATATTGAGCTCTATAATTGAAATGTAAATTTAACCCTTTCCTGTTTGTTGCGGTATTTTTCCCTAGCTGTCTATCGAAACGCGTTCACATGAGTCATGTTGCAGGAACTCTCCATCATTCACATCGCGTGATATCCCGCCCATTTTTACACACACAGTACACGTCAGACGCGCACTGTAACCAATCAAAACAGTGATTGCTTTTACTTTTTGGCGCCCACTAGCGGTTGATAACTTTTTTTACACAGTACTCGTCAAAACTGTTCCCTGGTCAGTTTACCGCCTTTTAATGCGCATGTGTATGCCTAGATATCTTTTTACACACGCGGTATACGTCAGACGCATATTTCAGCCAATCAAAACTGCTTGCGATTGTTTTTAATTTGGCATCCTTTAAATCGCATATGGTTTATAACTTACCGTAAAACAATTATTTGTTTTACCTTTAAACTTCTGAAATTCTCTGAAATAAATAATTGTTCTGTGTTTTTTTTCAAAATTCATTTCCATATAATTGTACTAAGCACGTCTGGTTCTTTATGTTGTAATATGTCTCTCTATGTCGTTACTGTATTTTTAGTGTTTTTTAATTTAAAAAAAAAGAAGCAACCTTTCTTGAAAGTCATGTTACAAGTCTGCGTCACAATCCTCGTCATTGCAAACCTCGATAGAAACAAATCATCAAATCTGAATCAATTTCATATGATATTGTGTAGATATTTTCGTAGGATCTAATTAATTATTAGTGCAATTCGAAATCTACATGCGCTTCCTTACGACAAGATCACTTTTAGTCGTTAGGCCTATATTATGAAACGCAGCTCAATGCAACGTAGACGTTTTAAGCATTAGCAGCGCCAGGAATTCCCCGACAGCAGGGCAAAGCCCCCGAAAGGGGAGCACGGGTCCCCCGACGAGTTTATTTTGAGGTGGGCGTGTCCCCGGATCCCAGTCTGACGAGCAAAAAAAAAACAAAAAAAAACGTTATTTGCCGTATTTTGCGTGCTTTTTAGCCCGTTTTGGTGTTGGGGCTTCGTCTGTCCCTTGCTTTTTCTTAATTTTCTCCACGGGGGGGGGGGGGATGTAGCCCCCCGTAGCGCCGCCACTGGTTTTAAGGCCCGTTTATATTATGACAACAAATATCCCATAAGTGGATAAAAATAGGTTTTTTTTTTCCAGAGGAATTACAAGAAAGTGGAGACGTTTTCGTGCTAGAACGATTCAGTCATGATTTAACATGTATATGACAATTTATTTTTCAGACGGGATTAAAATGCAGGCCGTACCAAGGATTGTGTGTGGGGGTACAAGCGAAGCGAGACCCATCTTTGGGGGCTAGGGGGGCACCAAGGCTCCCGGTCGGAAAGGCCCTTCAACATTTTTGCGTTTTTACAGTCTAAAACACGTTTAAATGCATAATTTTAGACAAAAATAGGGACAAATGTTATATATTTAATATTAATTTCAGTACCGGTAATATTTATTCTTTTTTGTTTCCAACCTTTGGTTGGAAAAAGTGGCCCTTTGGGAATTTGGGGTGAGTCCGCATCCAACTCACACCAATGGTTACGGGCCTGAAATGACGTCGGAGTCAGTAAAAATGTTAAAATCGTTAAACTTCAACGTTTTTATCGTTTTTATTGATTGTTACGTAATTTGATTTGGTTTGTTAAAATAATGTTTCATGGTATACTCAATACAGTTTCACCGTCGTTCTGGACTTCCTGATTTCTTGAATTTTAACAACTTATTCTTATCAATTTATCATTGATCGTTATCGTCGTACTACCGTAAAATAAATTTACGCGATAGACCTATACGTTTTGAGAAACTGATACGCGCGCGTACAGAAATGCGCGCGTCGAGAAAAACCGTAGATGCTCATTACTTGTAAATAGGGACGTTTGAATTGAACATCTTGAATGTCTGTCGCAGTTGTCCAGTATTTTACGATCATGAACATTCGTAGGTAGAAAATTTGATATATTTTGAACACTTTCATATATGGAGCAACTTTCACATGTGGATGTGTGACCTATCCGTTTTCGTATTTCGTAAATTTGTAAAAACTCACTAATAACTGCATGCGTGCGTTTCGCGTCTCTTTACGTGACTTTTTGTAATTTTCGTTGTGTTACTAATGAAATATACGACGCAGCGATAGCTCATTTTTTAACATGGCTATAAATTATTTTTTAATCGAACTGACTATAAGACGCGGAGATAGTTTACCGCATAAACGTGTTTATGTAAAATATACGCTAGACTATATAACGCTATACCTATGGAAAACATTTTCTCATTGTATAAACGTACACGTAAATATACATCTGCGCATGATCAGTTTTTGTTCGATATTATCGCTCTAGGCTAAAGAAATGTTCATGGTTATTTTGTGAGTTGGCTGTCGCGTTGAATCATGGCCACGTGCGGCGGTTTGTTTGTTAACTTATTCGGTGCCTAGATGGCCTAAGGCTACGCATAAATAAAATTGTTAGTAATATTATTCCGAAGAAAAGTATGATCTTGATTAACACGAGAAGAGGAACTTACAATTTTAAAATTAGAAATGCATTGTACTATTTGAGTAATTATGTCCTTGAATTCATTGAAAAAATTATGTTTCCAGTCAAATTACTTACTGGTAATCCATATTCATAACCCCTAGATTTTTGTAAGATATGATAATATGACGTCATTCAGAGATAACGTAAAAATAACAATAGGCATACTGACACGAATAAGGCTAAGAATAATAACATAGGTTCAATATGAGCATCATGCATATATCATTTGAAATCAAGAAGCTTCTTTGGTAGGCTATGAAATTCGCCCTGTCCCATTGCACTTTACCGTTGTACAGTCCTACCCGGGTACAGTGACCAAGTGTCGTTCGGGCGAGAATCGGAAAAAACGTAGGGTAAAAACTGATTGTTTTTTTATCCACGAATGGTATGTCTGTTCGCGCAACATTTTGATTTGAAAATACTGGATGACTATCAAAAAGATCAATTACGCGACGATATTCTTTCTGTTTGTTTTCCCAAAACTGCACCACATTTGAGCATGTACAGTCAACGGCGCCGAGCAGAGTCTTGAACCAATAAACATACACTAACTTAGAAAATAACCTTCGTGGCAGATTTGCGTTTACGAAGTACAGACAGCTTTTAACTGGGAGAGCACCCATTGACCGAGCGGTTAGGTCTGCTGAAAAAAATACTAACCGACTCATCCATGTAGGTACGCATCATGAATTCGCGGTTCAAGTGATGGATCTGACAAATTGATAACACTATTTTTTCCCAAAATTCCATTAATGAGGATTTCTTTTCAGGTTCAATTTTAACCTTAGTTTGTCAGAATATTTTGTTTTCAAATTTTGGGCTCGTAAATTACACATGAGGTGGTTGACGGTACCGTATGTCATATCTATAAACGATGGCAATGCGGTTTCCAAAATAAACAAAATTGAAGAATTAGACTTGCTCAAGTAGTATTTATTTTAAGTGTTTAATGAAGTGCGCCACCAACGGATGATAATTTTTTAGTGGTGTGACGTTTGTCTTAAACATCAGAAAGGTATGACGATCCACCTGTTATGGAACGCAATGGGTGCCCTTTCATCGTCTTTCACGAATTAAACCGAATCACCGTTCTGAACCAAGACTATTAAAGAATAGGCGCAAGTTTTGTCGCGAGGTGTTTTTTTTTGTAAAAAAAATATTTCTTGTTTATAATAGGCCTATGGCACTGTAATAGGAACATGGTCCAGATAATGTTAAATCCTATAGATTTTTCATTGCAACTTGGCCAGTTCACTAAATATAATCTGTGATGCTTATGGGCCTATCGTGACCTGATTTTTTTCATCTTTAAAGCTCGAAGCATGTGGTAAATAACGTTTCCTACGGGTGTATATCATATACTTCATTACTTCTTGATCATGTTTTCCATCTGACTCTTGTATGTGACGTCAAGAGCATCATCTTCCCTAATGCTTCAAGGTATTCGATGATAATAACATGATTAAGGCAAGTCGTACAGCTTCCCATTACACAACATCAACCTATTAAAGTATATTAGAACGCCAATAACATAGATCATATTATAAAAAAAAACCTTATACATGATTGGTCTATTAATAATTTAACAGATGTATTATCTGGGCGCCCTCATCCTATGTATGCGCGTCGTAACAATTATAAAATTGTTTCCTTATTGGGCCTACTGCAGTTTTTTCTAGGGTGTAATAAATAAAGCTTTTAATTACAACCAATGTAAAGGGCGTTATTATTATTATTCAAGAACATAACATTTCAGATGTCCTCATCTCTTTACTTCACTCCGTCCCTGCTGCGGGTCGGTCTCAGTTATGTTTAATAATATACAATGTAATTCAACGTTTAATGTCCAGTTACTTTGAAAATTAGCTGGCAGTTCCTCCACGGTTTGGGTTTTTGTGTTACCCTATTGGTTAATTGGGTTCCTTCACGTTTAGTTTGCTATAAGCCTAATCCTATCCTAATTGAAAAAAAAATTGAAATTGAATTGAAAAATAACTTACGATTATAAAATTATTCAGGTATAAAATGACGATAATTTTGAAAACAAAGGGCGCCACCTATTGTTTTCTATTGTTGACGTAAACCGTATTGTTCTCTATAGTTAGTAAGATTATTGGTCCCTTTTGCGGTTGGTTTCCCTTATGTTTCTTGGCAAGGTCTGTTGGTCATTGGTTTTTAATTTGTCAGTAGGTCTGTCGGTCGTTGAGTTATAGGATACATGCATCTTATGATTTCGGTCTTGTATTTTGATTAATTTATTGGTTTTTCACCGTACGTGATTGATAGATCGATTTACGTACTGATCGATTGTATTTTACGTACTGAAAATATTAGGCTGTTGCGTGTCCACGTAACTTCTATATTTTTATGCCAAATGTAGAAAAACAAGTTTTATTCTAGAGTTTATTGAGTAGAAATGGTCCTCAACAGGACGTGGTAATTAATATCTATGTCATAAATGTCATGGCTGTCATGGATTTGGCCTAGATATCTTTACCTTGCTTTGAGGGCTTTATTTTGCTTTTCTTGGCTGTTCGATCTACGTGAAGATTCGTAAACTTGTTTTATCTGTTCAAATAGGCTGCGGGCCCAGCACGTGCTTCACATTTGAGTACGGTCGTTTAACTTTTCATCACTATACTAAAAATAAACCGATATCGAAAGTAGTTCATTTTGCTGGGTAATTGTTGACGGTTTTATGGATTTGTGCGCCAACGCAATTTGTGGCAGTTAACCATAATGCGCATGTGCACTGTGTAGCGCATGTGTACTGTTCTTGGGTCATTAAAGACAAGGTATGACCCATAGTTGACGGTAACAATTTCACTGATTTAGCGATAATTTATTTAAGGTATTTATCTAAGAAGGTATGAATAGAAAAGTAGATACGCCAATTTAGCTTAGTTTATTTTCCGCTGTATGTTTTTATTTAGGTAGGCCCAATTGTGCTGAGCAGCATTGGTTGTATATGGTAAAATTTAAATAAAACTCATGAGCGCAGATCTAGGCCTACCGTAACTTGTAGTATTTTTAAATCATTCGCACATGGATGGTCCTTAATCACGGACCAGTATCCGATGTTATGAACGCATTAACATATAATTTGTCAAAAATCCGGAATGAACAATTCTGTGCCTATTTCAGGCCCGGGTGGGCGTGGCTGCCAGTTTTGCAAAGAAAACAAAAAAGGTTATTGCCCCATTTTTCGTGCTATGGTGCCCTGTTTTGGTCCATTTTTGGTGTTTGTGTTCAAATTTTCATCTGGCGCCCATATAAGAGGGGGGGGGGGGCACAACTACGTTTTGCCGATAATAGGGGCCCCCTAAATCCGCCCTGCTACTATTACAAAGTACTGCTACAGTTTCACTGATGCTTATGCGAGTTGACTTAGCAGGCGAAAGTTATTTATATTTGAACGCTTCACTTACAGTTAATTTCATAGTTTATTCCTGCTTAGAAGCGTTTTATTAAAAGGTAATTTGCATGTTGCTATTCGATAGCCCTAGAACCGATTCCCACATCCCCTAGTGATTCGTTGAGTGAGTTTGCATTTTAGCCGCAAACCCAATTATAAGCATTCGTCAGCTTAATTTGTAGTTTTTTCCTCGTCTTTTTTTTCTAACGACTTCAGTCATGACATGCACAATGTTGAAAATTGAATAGTAATAAAAAACGCGTGCATGAAAATCGCATTCCCTAGGGGCCTGTGTGAAGAGACAGTACAAGGTCAATGACGGAAGTCAAAAGCGCTCCTAGAGCATCTGTCGATACGTATCCGCTCGAGAACGTAGCCTGCTGTACTGAGATAACGTCCCGAAAGCCTTCTCGCAGTTAAATTGGATTGACAGAAACTACGTGGTCTCGATGACCTATTCATAGCCTGTTGTGTACAATTTGTATCGTAGGCAATCACTAGAGATACACATGTATGAGAGAGCCATGAAATGGCAAAATATAATAGCGTTTCCTGTTTAGTTATAGATTTTATATTCATTGATATACTCAGCTACTATATTAGCGGGCATAATGGAAAACCTTCAAACTAGGATATATGCTTTTCATTCTCTGTCTACTGTACAGTTATTGGTGAAAAGCATAATATATAGTCGGGTTTATAGCATATTTGGTTTGAAGGTATTTGGTGTTTCTTGTAAATTTCAATAGGCAAGTTGTTTTCAAAGATCCTGATGCTCAAATTAACACAGACGAAGAGGTTCAGACGGTGATTTGGTTTAATTTATGAAAAGACGGTCAAAAGGCACCAAATACGTTTCATAGCAGGTGGATTGCCATACCTTTCTGATTTTTATATCAATGTTTGAATCAATGTTTAAACATGCATTCCAGGTCAAAACATCAAAATTCATCGAATGAAGACGCACTTTATTAAATATAATTTTATAATATATAGACTTGAGTCTAGATCGTGATATGCGATTGTCTTGTTTTAAAATTGTAGGCTTTTTCAACTTCTTATTGAAACTAGTTCGATATGATTAGACTTGGGTCTAGATCGAGATATGCGATTGTCTTGTTTTAAAATTTTAGGCCTATTCAACTTACTAGTTCGATATGACAATATTGACTGCATTTGTGGTTTTGTGGTCTAGGGTGTCATAAATGGATGATTAAGAATACTAAAATAACATTACTCAATTCGTTTACACTGGGTGGTACTATTATTCCTCTTAGCGGAGCCGCATCCCCCTCCCGCCCACGCCGCAAATAACTTTTTTTCACAAGTCATATGCGTAGGTAGATAACAGTCTATACCCAGGTATACCTCCCAGGTTTAATTTTGCATAACAGTAACAGGGGCGTATCCAGGATCCACCGAAAAGGGGGGGGGGGCCCACTTTCATGTCAACGTAGATTCGGGTGGGCGTGGTTGCCCGTTTTATTCAAAATTGTGCAAAAAATTGTATTTTTTTGTTTCAAAGGGGGGGGGGCAGGGTCCGCTGCCCCCTTCCCCCTTGGATCCGTAAACCTGGCCATCTAAATTAAAATACCGGATAACTTTCGCTGGGGGATTCCCTATCATTAAGAGGACACTATCATCATTAAAACAAACGGTGGGAAGTAGACTTGCTCCAAGTCTGTATATTATATTTATTTTAATTTTTTAATAAAGTGCGCCACCAACGGATGATAAAGTTAAAGTTAGTGGTGTGAGGTTTGTCGTGATTTAAACATCAGAAAGGTATGACGATCCACCTGCTATGCAACGCAGTGGGTGCCTTTTAATCGTCGATCACGAATTAAACCGAATCACCGTCTTGAACCAATACTAGGTGGGGAGTAGAGGCCAACCTCTTTTAATGGGACTCGTCGTTCCCGTGCGTTCCCTTAATACAGATGTGGTTCTACTTCTTAAATCACCCACCCTAGACTTGCCCCAACTGTATATTATATTTTAAGTGTTTAATGAAATGCGCCACCAGTTGGATGATGAAGATTTAGTGGTGTGAGGTTTGTAGTTAAACATTAGAAATGTATGACAATCCACCTGGAACGCAATGGTTGCCTTTTGGGCTGTGTTTTCAAGAACTAAACCGAATCACCGTCTTGAACCAAGACTACACCCACCCTTTTAGACACGTTATTTTGACAGTAAAACGTTTACATAAAGTCATGCGAATCACGAGGACACGTGTTTGAGCGATGAATTAATCCTTCGCCAGAGATTCACAGAGAGATTCATAATCAGTACATGAGGTCGGCTTGACGTCATTATTTGATTATACTTTTTATAGCAATGAGCTACTGTCTGTGTTTGTGGTTATATTATCATTGATTATACTTGTGAATAATTGTGAAATATGGCGCTAAAAGTGAAACCCACGTTCCACTTCACTGGGACAATTGATCGGATTGTTGTTGTAGTTAATGGTTCACGTCCTGGTCTTGTTCTATTGTTATTATACTTCATGGATCGACATCGTTACCTTCGGCATGTCTTTACGCGACCCAGGACGTAAAAGAATGGATATCACGTTATGTCACGACTAATACGTTCCGTTCTCATTGCTATCATGCTTATCAAGACAATAGGCCTATGTAGTTTTCGCCAAAAAACGTTAACGTTAACTTTAACCTTAGCACCACATAAGCTCCGCCCCTTTTGTAAACAAATCGAAACAAAAACGTTACTAGCGTTCTCATAGTGACGTATTTAGGGGGGTGTTGAGGTGCTTGAGCACCCCCCTTTGGATGCAAAAAACAGTAAAATTAGGAATGAAATTTGAGAATGTACACCTCAAGCACCCCCTTCGGTGGGCTAAAATCTGACGATAAACGCCAAAAATCCAGAAATTGGGGTAAAAATAGGGGGGAATTTATTTTATTTTATTTTTTTTTTTTTTGCTCTTCAGGATTCAACACAGGTTGAGCAACCCCCTTCGCCAAATCCTGGATACGCCCCTGTCATGAGCACGTTAGATCGGGAAATTACCATAATTGTTAACGCAACTCCACCCACTTTTGAAAAAATTATGACGTCATCATCCGTTAACGTTAAAGTTAATGTGCTTTGGCGAAAACAGCCTAATATCCAAATTCACCGTTTTCGCAGTGCGCATCTCATATGCTTAAGTTTAGGTCTTAGACGTCACAGACTTATTCATTTATTCTCGTATCATTAGGCCTATAGACATACCACATGATGTATTATACCTCCATGATGTAACGGAGCAATATAACGTTCTCGCATAATAAACAATATAGCAACGAACTTTGATCGCTTTAGACATTATAATACATTATGAATATCGTAAGTTGAATTTTCTGCGCAAACGCGTTATTTTCGAATATTAATAGATAAATTGGAGATATTAGTTGTGTTTCGACGTGTAATTTGTTTCATAATTATTTTAAGACCGTATTATTTTTCTCATGGCTTAGGCTATATAGGGCCTACTTGTTTTTATCCCCGTTTAAAAAAGCAATATACTATACGGGGATTTGTAATGCGCCTTTTGCTGAGAGATAGGCCTACAAGGCGTGAAATTAAACACTTATTAGAGTGGGGGGGGGGGGTGGATGCACTTTCTCATTTCCAGATAGGTGTGGTTTCTGTTTTGATTTTGACAAGCAAAAAAACAACTTTATTACGGTATTTCCTCAATTAATTAGCGTCTTTTGATACCCCCATTTGTTTAGACCCGCGGCGCTTCTATGAGGGAGCAACTACGTGTTGGCGATATTAGGAAGGTCCGGTTGCGTTCCCGCCCCCATAAATCCGCCCCTGGCAATACAATTCTGGGAAAGTTAACAATGAGCTAGTATTCTTTTTAAAGAGAGTTACTGTCGGCACTAGCCTTTTTAAGCTTTTTGTTTAATTGTTCAAAATGTTTCAGTTCTTGTTTTGTGACTATATTCGTCAACGTGAATTCTGCAATGATGCAACCAAACTGTTATATTGGTCTTTATTTTGCTTTCTGTTCGGGAATTTTTGGTTGCATTATTAGAGACTTTACGTTGACCACTACGGTCAAGAAACAAGAACCGAGACATCAAAGCGGAAGGCGGTGATATAATGTGAAATATAACATAATTATACTAAAAAGGTAACAGAAGAGAAAATTACGCCTCCCAGAGAAAATCCGACCAAGATTGGCATCAGGGGCGGATCCAGACTTTTTGAAGAGGGAGGCGGGAGGGTGTCGCTAGAGAGTCACAGTTTTAGGGGGTTCGGGGGAATGGTCCCCCTGGAAATTTTAGACTTCAGATGTCCTGAAATGGCATCAGGGGCGTGTTAAGGGATCAATTCTTGCTGATATTTTAGTTTTTATAGGTCTACCTACATTTGTTTATACCAGTACTGTATAAAATTTGTAATTATTGCTTTTCGTATCATGAATTCCTGATTTTTTGTACAATTTCAAAACAAATAATACCTGTACGTCTATTTTTTTAATTATCTTGTTTTAAATATGTTAAGTTCCGGTTTCTGCAGATTTTGTGATGGAATTTCATTTGGGATAAAATTCCCATAAAAGTGTAAAGTGTTTGTCAGGGAATGGTACACTCCAATGATGATAAAAACGGCGATTTTTAAAAGTATTCTGCGCAACAAAACTGCACATCCAATGTTTATTAAGTTACTGCATGGTGACTCAGCCGCAAGAAAGTCACGTGTCTGTTAAGTGTTTACGTATCCGATATCCGCCAAGCTCTATCGAGGTCAGTCATACATTCCACGGCTGCACACGTCATGAAATGCATGCAATGTCATCAGTGTGTCCCTTGTCGTGACGCATTTCAAATGCCAGTCCTTTCCGCTTGTACAGTATCCGAATGGATTAACCGTCAGTCATCACAGTCAGTACGCAGGCGTGCAAACAGTTTCAAGCAGGCAATTGCAGGAAGTGTTGTATCCACCAATACTCTCTCCGCCACGTATTGCTCGGATTTATACAGAATAATATCACAATCTGTTATGAACTTTCGATTGAATTTGGAATGAGGCGGAGGCAGTGAGTGCCCGTGCAAGTCAAAAATTCTTGACTGTTTGTATTGTGCCATCGGTCTGTGTGACGAGCAGTACAGTAGTGGTAATGTACACAGCCAGAATGCACCGTCAACATTGTTATTTGTGTGATTTACCGCGAATGCCATGGGCTATGATACATGATTTTTCGGAACCGGTATGTCGTGGTTGTGTGAATTATGAAGGACCTGATCGTATCGAGCATGTTATTGAAATTGCTCGGCAAATGAAACGTTCTCATGGATTTTATCAGGAGAATAAATGCACAGCGAAAAATGGACAGACAACGGTGGTGAGTGTACCGTCTAGGCCTACTGCACTACATGAAAGTAGTAATGTTAATCATGTTGAACCATCTCCTCGTCAGCCACCAACTTCGCTGACGGGGGCTATAAATTTTGATCGGTACCAAATACACGATCATCACCCACGATCAAGGACTATTCAACAGATACACGATGCATCAATTGCTCAATCAAGGTTGGTCAGTTCTGGCATTCCGTCTTTTCATACACATGAAGACGGCCATGAAATGGCAACAAGGCGAACACCTACAGGACCTCCACCACCCGGTCATCCAGCACCAAATTTGATTCGCCATCTACTCCCGCCAGGTTTCCCGCCTGGATATCTACCCAGCCACACAGTTGCACCGTCTGCACTTGTATCTGTCCCACAGTCGGCTAAACGAAGCTCGTCAGACAGAGATAGAGAGGAGAAAGCTAGTCCATCTGATAACCCGGATCGTATTATAGGCCCAGTGTGTATAGAGGACTTTAGCCATAAACCACAACCGGTCAGACAAGCTCTAGCTACACTTTCAAATTGCACACCGTTTGGTGTGCGTTTCAAGAAAGATCATGCTTTAAAAGGCCGTGTTTTTGCTTTCGACGCAATTTATAAACAAGGAACAGAATATGAACTTAAAGTATATGTTGAGTACCCAACAGGGTCAGGGAATATATATTCCAGTGCATCTGGTGTAGCAAAACAAATGTATCACGATTCCCCAAAAGAATATGGCAAATGTATTTCATCAGGATATAAATATCTGGAATATGAAAAGAAACATGGATCCGGAGATTGGCGGTCAATTGGTGATATACTATCAGAACCTATACGATTATTTAAGGAACAAGTAAATGTAGAAATGTTGCCGCAACCGTATATTGATGCGAGTTGTCCAATGCCACCGACAATTACGTCGACGTCCATGATAAGGTCAATGCCACCTAAATTGAAAAAGAGAAAAACATCACCAAGTCCAGAATCAGAGACTGCTCCAAAACACAGTGAAGAGTCGCAAAGATTACCCTGGTTATCCTCTCAAGCCGCAGAACTTTCAAGTTCCAAGCGCCCCTCTACTATACCTTTAGGCCCGGCTCCACCCAGTTCGACGTCTGTTTCACCATTGAGCAATCCAACGTCTAACTCACCTCCTGCATCTGCAAGCTCCTCTCAGGGAGGTCCGTCACCAATGGCGTCTTTGATATCTGTAACAGATAACTTGGTATCAAATACCCCAGCAAGTTCGCCAATGAAACTGGTGCCTACCCTTACTGCACCATCTACCACTTCACTGCAGATTGGCACGCCGAGTTCTGAGAAGAATCCAATCTTAGTGTCCCCTAATTCAGGACCACAACGTCGTGGAATATATCGAGGACAAGACCCAAGCATTTCGTCCAACAACAACGGAGTTGCAGATTCTTCAGTCCCGACTAATATTCTTCGTTGCACGTTGTGCCATGAACGTCTGGAGGACACCCATTTTGTGCAGTGTCCATCAGTGCCAGGACACAAATTCTGCTTCCCTTGTTCAAGGGAGAGTATCAAGAAACAAGGAGCTGGCTCTGAAGTGTATTGTCCAGGCGGTCAAAAATGCCCTCTGGTTGGAACAAATACTCCATGGGCCTTTATGCAAGGGGAAATCGCCACAATTCTTGGCGAAGCACCGGTCGTTAAGGTAAAACGAGAAAAAGACAATTCTTGAACAATAAGGAACGCATCTTCATGGATTCTCATATTTTAATAATCACAGATATAATATTATATATAGGCCTATATATAAACGTATCTGTTAACCATTTTAAGTATTCATGTTTCTAAATGTTCGAAATGGATTTTATTGTCTATAAGGATTCTTTTAATGTTCGGTATGTGGATACATAGGACGATATTAAGAACTGAAACAGATTATTTTATCTACACAGTTTTCAAAAATATTTTTATGTGTGAGTGAACTGCTGTTTCGTAATGTACCGTAATTGATTGTACATAATAGTATGTAAATATTGTATATACAGATGAATTTCATTGACTTTCAAACGGGAATATTGCAACAAAAATAGAAAATCGCGATAATATTTCAAAGAAATATTTTTTAATAAACTGCAGCTTTATAATTAATCAGAAAATGTATGTAACGTATTTTTGCTTAAATATGAAACTATTTTAAAAGAATCATGTAGAGTATTGACACATTTATAAAAATAATATTGTCAGAAGAATTTTGTTTTTTTTAACAAGGTAATTGATTTCCGAGTATCTAAATTTAAAATGTATTCGGTAATGTTTAAATAAATTGTTACCGATGTTTCGTGGAATAACGATATTATTGTGGGGTTTGTTTTGTTTTTATAGCAATGTAACGCAACGGGAGAACAACTTTGGGCATACCATAGAAATTGTCCTTTTCCCTTATGAGCTTGTCTCCTTTTTGGCGGAATTTATATCCGTCGGATGTGTTTTTCGGCGTTTGTTGTCGTTTGTCTAGAGGCGATATAATATCGTTTGGAAGGGGGCCAACTCGTGATAAGGAAATCGTTATAATTTTAGTCAATAACATTTCACAGAATAGATTGTTATTTTTAGACGCTTAGAGCATGACGGGATAGAATTCCAGTGGATAAATGACTCATGGTTTGATCGATGGGATGTGATAAAAAACCTGAACGGAATTGAATCCCTATTTTTTCGCCTCCAGGGTCAAAATCATTGTTCGTAATGTTCCTGAATATAACAACAAAACCACATGACAGCAATCGGCAAGTAATAACATAAACAATTATGTTGGAGAGTTACTAAAACTTTATACCGAATGCTGTATATCGTTTCGCGCGTTTTTATTTTTGAGATTTTAGCGCGTTTCATATTTCCGCTCAATAGACTATTGTATTTTATGTAGATATTTTAACCATGGAGGTGTATGTTTTAGCCTTCATGTTAATGTAATTGTCCACAAACAGATGTGTACCTGCATAATACAAATATGCGATGTTTCAGGATGATTCGTTGGTGGAAAATGCATAGCATAATAGTACGTTATGCTGCAATACCTCCATGCCCGAACTACTACAGTACTACAAGCTAGCTTCACTCACGTAGGTAGTTGAATTAGAATGGTGGGTTAAAGGTCATCTGACACAAAAACAACAATTAGATAATAAACATGTAGGTGGGTAAATTACAGGTAAACGCTAGCGGTGATTGTGAACTTGAATTCTAGGACGATAACCGTCCTGTGAAATATGATAAAGACGCACTGGACCATGACGAACGACATAATGAAAAGGTATGCCGCAGGTGATATCTACGTCACGTTCGTAAATAGCCAATGAAAAACATATGACGTCAACAAGACACGCTATTGAACAATGCATTTGTGGATATGACGACCTCCCAGACAGTGTATAATTTATGACTGGAAATTTCACGGAAACGATAACGTTGAGTTCGAGACTGATGTAGCCTAGGGCTTTGTTATTGACTTCCTGAAAGCTGATTGGTTGGCACTACCCTCGCCACTATGGAACGCCAAAATGAAGAGACTACCGTGACTTTCAACCGCCAGTATTAGTAAAACCAGGGAGGTATAAACCATGGCTCCCTGCTAAAACAGGTCATTTTGTGGAGAGAAAAAAGTTCTTCAAACGACTACTTAACAGAAATAGGTCTACTAGTGTATGCAATCAAGGAGTTATTATAGTCTACTATAATAACTCCTTGATGCAATATTTGACGTTCTATACGTCAGAAAATTGTGTTCGTATCAACATAGCTTCTGCTGAGCGGCAATCCCACGCACTCATTAAATATACAGTCCGAATACATAAAGCCAATTAACGTTTTGTTGATGCTTTGTCTTTCCTTTATTGATAATCCGCGACAGACATTGGCCGAATTATAAACAGACCCTTTTGGCTTTTACCAGTGGGTTGGCTATTACTGCATGTATACATGCGCTGTTTAAACACAGTACATCTTGATAGCCGACTTGTCATATAGACCAAACAGTTAAATATAACTTGCGTTTATCTATGCAGCAGTAGCGGCGCCAGGAATTCCCCGACGGCAGGGCAGTTCCCCAACGACAGGGCAGTTCCCCCACAGGGGGGCACGCGACCCCCGACGTGTTGGGCAAAACTAAGTTTGTGGTGGGCGTGTCCCGGGTTTTCAGTCCGACGAGCAAAAAAAACCGTTATTTGCCGTGTTTGGCGTGCTTTCTTAGCCCGTTCTAGTGTTGGGGCTACGTCTGCCCCTTGTCATTACCCTACAAAGCCTCGACGAAACCTTAAATTTCTCCCCGACGGGGGGGGGGAGTCCCCCGACGGGGCGCTCTACAGCCCCCCTCCCCCCCCCCCCGTGGTGCCGCCACTGCTATGCAGTACCCAATGAAGCATGTTTTATTATTTAAGCTAGACGAGGGACTGCCATTTGTTTAGACCATGGAGCTATAAACATGTTTATACATTCAATCATTTATAAATCAGTAAACCACTAGCTTCTAGTATCCAATAAAATCCTTTCGCATCGTTAGTGACAGAGACACTGTTGCGTGCACGTACAAAAAAGGCGCGCGTAGAGACACACTTGGAATGCTCCTATTTCTTGGACACTGAACGCACGCGTTTTACGCCTGTTTACACGTCTTTCTGTACGCCCGCAGAAATTTTGTGCCTCCTCGTATTTATCACTAACGTTACTGTATCTTCCCATTTTCACTAAAAACAGTACGATTCAAACACGAAATTCTGGGAATGATACTGTATATTTCAAAACTTTATAATTAAAGGGGTGAAATTTGAAGTAAAAAGCTATACAAAAACTGGAAACATTAAATTATACAACGAGTCAGTTATTTATACTGCCGTATGCTATATAAATTATGATAAATAATCGAGTACAGTAGGTAGCCTATGTATATAATTGCGTTGGTTTGAGGTCTGTTTTGAGTGGGCGGAATTATTATATTTCGTGTAAACCGCGGCTGGAAAAACGTAAACATTGTTTCATCAAGCAGACATAAGCAATTGAATTGTGATTATCCGTCCTCGTTGACATGCAATAAATGAAATAAATTATTTTTCAGCAGGCCCAGCAAAATTTATTGAAGTACAGGTTTATGTAGACCGTATATCTTACATAAGTTTGATTGAACCACGAGGCCCGCGGAAAATTCTATGCGTTGATGAAGGATGCAGAAAAGGGCCTCTGTGGGTGTATCGTCCGTTACTGCGCTCCTGCTCTACAAATCGTGTAACCCGTCTATGGAAATGCGCACGTGGACTCCGTATTTCTAAAAAAATACACGTGACAAAAATGCAATGCATGTGTTGGTGGCGGTGGCCGTTTGCCAGATTATTTCCAGGTCTTTAGTATAACGTTATGCCATTTATGTAGGCCTACTTTGCAGCTGTCAATCTTGCATTGTTTACGTTGGTACAGTACTTGCGGGTAAACTTTGTTTACCTGGGCGGCAAACTTTATTTCTGAATGCGCGGTGAATAGTGAAATAAATCAAGCGTAACGAGTTGGTGTGAAGAGTGACTGTGTGTTCAGTATTGTGTGCGTTGTCATGGGAATTACCAGACGTAATAATATTTTTTATCGAGGTTCCATAAGTGGGTCGTGGTTTGACCTCTGCAATAAGAACAGCCTGTTCAGATCTCTATAGTAACGCATCGTAATTATAACGGTAATTTGATACTGAATGTCTGGTTTGGCCAGAGAGATTTCTTTGAAAGGTGAATAGATAAATCATTTTTGTAGTGTTGTACCTCCATTTCAAGAGTGCATAACAGTAGTTTATTTTTTTAACAAACTTAACTGGAATAGGAAAAAATGGTGTCTAATACCCCATTCAGACTAGCATCGCATTGCGATCGGTTGTAGCAATTGTGACAACCAATCACACCCAATCG
>JAOTQE010061314.1:0-18615 GCA_025631205.1 Nesometra sesokonis | reverse complement strand
CTTTGCGATTGGGTGTGATTGGTTGTCACAATTGCTACAACCGATCGCAATGCGATGCTAGTCTGAATGGGGTATAACACGGCAACTTTGATGAGAATAGTATCTGACAGAAGAAAATGGAAATTGCTGGAGGAGGGCTTCACCCAACAAAGGAATAACATAATAGCCAGATAATAATGATTGATGGATCTGAGTTTTTTAATAATATTATTACTGATTATATCTAGAAATTCAGAATTAAATAAGTTTATTACATCTATCGTATCGTATACGGATTACGATGATGTGATGAGGCTTACGAGCTCTCTCTATTCATTTACGTATGTTTGATCTTATAGCTATGAATCTAGTCCTCACACTGTTTTCACAACTTTTAGGTTAGTTATGATTGGTTAACTTAATAATATGTTTTATTTTAGTTTCATAATAATTCTATTTGGTTAACACATTTTATTATTCCTAATGGTAACATAATTTATGTCGAAATACTGAATATATACTTTTTTACTTAAAGTTGATTAGTGGACCTTTCGGATATTGTACGTACGTTGTATCGGCAAATGGTACTTCATTTGAAAGTCCTTTGTTTTCTATGACGTCACTTGTTGTATAGGTAATCACTAGTACAAGATTTCCTGGAAAGTATATTAGTTATATGTTAAATTAATTTTAGTTTTGAAATTTACGGAAATGCGGAAGTGTTAAGTGACCTTCCGATTCCAAGAAAATTTTCGTAAAATCTCGGAAAATCAAAAGGTCACTTTAGGGTCTCCATATAAATTTATGTACAGTTCATGTCTTCTTATTTGTTTTTGTTATATAAGGATTATACACAGTATTTTATTGATTTATAATGTTCACATCGACTAACACAGGCAGATATAAAGTATACAAAGAAATGAATGAACGTATGATAACAATAGGCCTATATAAATGTGCAAAAAAGTGTTGGTTAACTGTAGTATTAAAAAGTAATTTCACAGTAAATTCAAATTACCTTTATTCAATGGAATTTTTACATTGATTGAGGCCGATTGGTCGCTTCCTGTTCCAATCATCTGTTTAATATTCGATGCATTCCGAACCCAGAAGGCTCTTGAATCTAAATAATCGTGATAAAATTAACAAAAAGCATATACCGAAATGTTTATAAAACTAAATTGTACTCAATGCTATAACTAAATAGTTAAAACAGCATCCTCCAATACCAAAATGCATGTCGTTTTAAAGCAACTGGTGGTGATCATATTGCAATGACAGCAAATCCAAATACCTCCTTAAAACACACACAAAAATACAATGTACAGGACACAGCACACTACGAAAATAAATCACTTTCTATTGAGCCTTTTTATCACTTATCTATAAATTAAAGTTAGCTCTAATTCAATAAAACTAGCGGTGATTCGGTAATAAGTCAATATATTCCAATTGAAGATAAGTTTAATAACTGTACACAACTGTAATTCTTTGCAGTTAATTAAATGTAATTCATTTTCAATTAACAACAATTAATTTGGAGTTAAATCCAATTAATATGCAGTTAAATCCAATTCATTTGGAGTTAACTACAATTAATTTGAAGTTAAATCCAATTCATTTGGAGTTGACTACAATTCATTTGCCATTAACTACGATTAATTTTCGGTCAACTCAAATTCATTCGCAATTAACTACAATTGATTTGTAGTTAAATCCGATCCATTTGAAGTATAAATCAATTTGTTTGCAGTTAACTACAATTTGTTTGCAAGTCTACTACAATTATTTTGCAAGTAACATTTAAGCTTAACTACACTTCTTTTACAATTAACTACAATTAATCTGCTGTAAACTACAGTTAATTCACAGTAAACAGCAATTCCTTGTTCAGTTTAATGTAATAACAATTACAGTAAACTGCAAATTTAACTGAAAAACATTGAAATTATATTCAAATGAAGTTGCAATTCAATTTAACTGTACTTAGTTATATTAGCAATGCATTGCAGTACCGTAGTTACTGCAACTTAAATTGAAGTGCAGTGTAAATTGAAGTAAATGATAAAAGGCTCTATTCATTGCCGTATGTGGACAATTACACCACAGTGCCCCTTCTCTCTTTCTCTCTTGTCTCGAAAGATGTACTATGTTCTTTAAAATGCACAGAGCAATATGTTTTCACTTGGCCAATGGTTCCTATTGACATTTTGTCTTACAGACTGAATGCTCCTCCATTGAAATGAAACCTTCTTCCAAGTCTTTCAGATTCTGTAGCATAACACTCTCATGAGTCATAGTCCATGAATTCAGTGAATTCCCATCATGCCAATTGTCAATGTACTGTAAATAAATAGAAGCATTTAACATGTAGGTATACCAGAAAAGAAAATATTGCTTGTAATGTGAATTAAATTGTTAAATCAAAAGATAATATCCATCAACACACTATATGTTACGTCTACATAAAATTTAATTCAATTTACACACATGTCATCGAAAACAGTTATCCGCATAAAAATCGCAATTGAATTTCAAAAACAAAAAACCAAACTGGAATCAAAATATGATTACTTTTTTATAACCAAGGAGAGGGCAGGAGGAATATTAGGCATACGATTATAAAAGAAAGAAAGTGAGGGAGTAAGGCTAGAATTACGAAACAAGAGGATTAACCGAAGACCATTAAGCGACAGATGAGTAGAACCAGCACATCATTCGATGAGGGTGTTTTTGGCTGTCACCTGGATCACACCCGTTGACAGAAAAACAGAACAGAAAAGAAGGGGGTGATTAGGGTGCTCTAGTACTCCCCTGAGAAAGAGAAAAGTATAATTCTCATGTAAAGTTCTAGTACTCCACAAGAGAAGTAGAACAAACATAATTCTCATATAAAGCTCTAGTACTTCCCCTGAAAAGTAGAAAAAATATAATTATCATTTAAATATGAAGAAAGCATAAAAGCTGTAAAATAAGAAAAATACGATTTTTTTCATTTCGCTTTGTTTTGTTGCTGTTGTTGTTGGTTTTTTTTTTTTGTTTTTTTTTTTGCTTATCAAAATTCTACGTATGAGTGTAGGTGGGGGCACACGATCCCACCCCATTTAGACTTGGTAGAATATTATTTTTTGCACAATTTGGGCCTCTAAATGTGCACCTGAGCGCTTATGTAGAGAATTTTCCGGCCCCATACGGGTACTGGCCCACGCCTATTGTCATGCGTTTGCTGTCAAAATTTCACAACTTCTTAAAAAGAACCCTCACACATGCTTTTCCAATATGGTATTTGGACCTCTTTTTCTAGCTTTGTTTATTCCGCAACTAAACCGACCTGGTTGGAGCACAACCACTCTCCCCATTCACCCATTCCTGGATACGCCCGTGAGCCAGTAATTACTGCATAACATGACTTAGGGGAGTAGAATATGTATTTACATTTGTAACATAATCCATAACGCTTTGAAACCTATATAAGGCGCCTAAACTACACAACATAATTGATGGTTGATTTAATAATTACTTTATATGGTCAAAAATTTCCAAAAGTACTCACTTCACTGATTAATATTTCATGCGTTGATAGATTCGAACTCTGTCTATCGATCGACGTTATTTCTGATGTTGAAGGAATCAAACTTGTCCTCTCAATCGGCGTAATTTTTAATGTTGACAGAGCTGAACTTGGTCTGTCAGTTGTATTCATTTTATCAGTTGGTGTTATTTCTGATGTTGACGGTGCCCAACTTGGTCTAGGCCTATCAATACTTCTTTCATCAGTTGGTGGTATTCCTGATGTTGACCGATTCAAACTTGGTCTACCAGTCGTACTAATGTTTTCAGGCTGTGTCATCTCTAAAGTGGACGGAGTCGAACATGGTCCGCCCGTCGATGTTTCTGTGATATATAGGTAAAGCAAAAACAAACTGTAAATTAAAATATGAAAAAGATACCTTTTGGAACAAATTCTCTGCACTCCATGTTCGTCAGTGTGTAAAGGTTCGGCCATGTGATACCTGTGATTCACCACTACAATGGCACCCTCTTTTGATGAAGAAGAAAACTAGAGGCAGGCCACATATTGAGGGACGGCTCTGATGAGACTGGGGTAAATTACTGGCAATTCCAGACCAGGGTATTTGTTTAAACTGGGTTGATATTGATGTATTTTGTTTCAAAAGGTATGTTTTTCATATTTTAATCATAAAAATGGAACACAGAAGTCTTTACAATGTAAACTGTAATTTATTTGTTTCAGATTCTTTCTAACTAAATTATCTTTGCAATTTCTTTTCTTTTTTAAATGTTATACAGTAAAACCATCTTATACCACAATAACTTCACAGAACATGTTATTATTAGTTTATAATTTGATAATAAAACAAATCCAGGTTTCAGGAAACTGGAATTACTAGATTTTATATCATAGTTGGCTAATTTGGAGGTCGAGAATGATTGTATATATTCTGGTTGTTTGTTTGTTGACTTGTAGATGGTTTATGATTCCAATCCTCAATATATGTACATCTGTTGACTTCGAAGGATGATGTTTCTTCTCGAATAATGTTTCTATCTTTGGTACTGACTTCCTAATGGTTGAAGTCGATGCTACATTTTTTACATTTTCTGTTAAAGTATCTTTTATCGTTCTTTTTACTGGTCCGCCTACGCTACGTTTGTCTTCCTTGAGTTGAGATAACAAAATTTGTATCGGCAAGCCATTGTTACCAATTCAGACAGCTATATGACCACTCCATCTAAGATGGTTCTTGACAATTAAGTCTTCAATTCTCATTGTTTTTGTATTATTTAGGACATTTTCATTGATCTTTTTCCTCTCAGAAGATAGTTAAGATGCTTCGAAGGCAGTGTTGATGCGACATTTCAATTGCCTTGAGATATCGTGGGTATGTTGTCCAAGTCTCTAAAACACATAAAAACGTTGGAACGACCATACTAAAACCTTTAGTGTTTGTACTGATGTCCCGTATTTAAAGACGTTCAAAAGCTGCTCCAATGCACTGAAGATGGTGTTGCATTTTATCGGCAAGAAAGGTACTCCACTTTTTTCAGGAGAGTACTGTTTGGTTCCTATCACATTGTGATGGTTGATGTTTTTTTAGTTTATGGTAAGTCCAGGCTTTATATACAGGTTGAAAGACAGCCAGAATCTGTTGCAAATAGTTTTCAGAGGAATCTGCAACAGAGTTATGATCTGCATATTTGAATTCGATGACCGAACTTATCCATGACATGATTTTGGACTTCAGGCGAGCTAGATTACCAAGCTCGTCATTTCCACTGTAGACATTGTAAGTCATATTTATAATGGTGAATAATGTTGGAGAATCCCACAGCCATGTTTTACACCTAATATACCTTCTTTGTATCTAAGTGCTTTCGTGATGCTTCCTGACAGTTATGGATAATTTGCTTAGTTAAATGGCCACATAACTGAGAACACCTGTGAATTATGTACCTCCCATACCATCTCTCTTGCTACCGACTCAAACACTTTTGTAAGGTCGATGAATGCCGTATATTTGCATTGCAAAAGTCATATCAGTTGTTCCACGTAACCTTCTAAACCCAGGTTGTGTCCATTATCCTTAAAACTTTCAAGTTATGTATGCACACAAATCGAGTTTTAGTCATGGTCACGGGCCACTTTATTGCCACCATCAGATATGTAATACGTCGTTCGTCAGATCTTTATAAATGGATGTCTTGTCTTGGAGCCGGAACGCTACTGCCGAGACCAATTGCCCTTCGTTAATCGTTCGGAATATTATAACATAATTAATAAGATAATAAGAATAATGCTAACCTGTACAGCCTAGAATTTCAAACCGTAAACAAACAAATGGGTTTAGAGTACCATTTCCCTTATACCAAGTTACTGGGTTGACGGCGATCGACATGGCGTAGACAGCAGTATCGAACATGTTTGTTACTTGGGTGTTCCTATCATTGTTTGCAGGAAATACCTGAAAACAGGTTTTAAAACCTTTAAAAGCATGTACTATTGTGTAGTATCTTGATGTTGCTAAGTACTTATCTACCTAGTGGGAGCCTAATGCAATTCCGTGAGATTTAGTGCTTGAAAAAGTTCTTGGCAGATTTAGAATCCTTTGACTCAGTAAAATGCATTTCAATTGGGTGCCATTTTTCCGGTCAGTTAATCACCGTCATTTTGAATATCAAAATGGCGACCATTTTGGAATATAAAAATTACAATAACTCCACTTTTAGACCACATGTAAATCAAATTATCATGGCCAATATATCTGATTGTACATTTTGTATGAATAGCATATGGCAGCTGTATTGAAATTAAAGATAGCTTCTGTTAAAATTGGATTTCTTCTAAAATTTTGTTTATAATATTGCATTAATGT
Organism: Nesometra sesokonis; assembly: GCA_025631205.1. Lineage (NCBI taxonomy): Eukaryota > Metazoa > Echinodermata > Crinoidea > Comatulida > Antedonidae > Nesometra > Nesometra sesokonis. The sequence continues at coordinate 12,241 of JAOTQE010061314.1, read as the reverse complement.
ATTTAGTCCGGAGGGGCCTTGAAATGTGAAGTTTTTTTTTTTCTGGGATGAGAGGGCCAGTAACATGTATTCCAATTCTGTGTCGTTTTTCAGAAAATTTAATGGCTGCCATTTTTATTTTAAAATGACGGCCATTTGAAATATAAACCTGACAATAACTTCACTTTCATACCACATATTTAACATTATATTGGTGGTAAAATGTGTATTAATATGGCCAAAAGATCCGATGGTATAATTTGTATGAACAGCATATGACGGCCATATTGGACTTCACAATGACTGCCAGTAAAAGGATATTTTGTGCTTTTTGTATATTTAATTAGCTATTAATATATTTGTAGTCCTCGAATGACTTGGATATTCACTACATAAAGGTTATTAACAATTTTCTGAAACTATGAGATGCGATGGTCAAAAATTTCGGCTATTTGACAGCCCTTAATATTTTGGCAAAAGTCATAATGGGAATTTAGAAAGCGGAAAAAACTATAGAGTTAAAACAATGAAGTCAGATCTACGCTACGATCAGGCCTTAAAATTTGGATTAGCATTATAAAATTTATTTCATTATTCATCATAATTATTTTTTCCACGGCTGAAATTAAGTCTGTTCGGAGTAGGAGTTCAGATACTTTTTACACTGGTTGATGCTTTGTAAAACATATTTATTAATTTGACGTCGTATACCATTAAGTAAGAACAAAAATTGTTTATTTTTATACACAACATATCTCACGCACTCGGCGTGAGACTTGTGCATTTTAGGGAATGTCTTACGCTCAAAGCCTAAATGTTCACATATTGATTACAAACCTCCATAGACCCTTGTTTAGGAATATTAATTTGTATATTTTGGCCTTTATTTTGAGGTATCGTTTCAACGCTACGTGCATCTAAAAGTCCATCAGAGAGCAAAAAATGTCTCATAACACGTCAACAATGAATCTAAGGGAACCCAATAAATTTAATCACTTCAAATGCAAGTCAAATCGATTTAAATATAGTCCACTCCCGTATTTTACCAGAATATTGGAATCTCAATAATTATATTTTTCGGCTCACGGTACATCCTTGCCGAATTGTTTTGTGAGTCTGATTCAGGCAACCAAGTTCGTCATTTTTTTTTCTTTGTCCTTGTTTGTTTGTAATACTGTATTGATATTTTGGACAATTCAGCATCTTTGGCTGCAATAGGTATATTTTTTGTAGACTGTGCTCAGTGTTTTGAAATAAAGACACCGAAAATATATTTCTCGGACCATGGACCCACGTTTCTTTTCTCATCCATATCCTAATTTCATCTTTTATTGTCTCCTACTTACTATATAAAATGTGACATTAAGAAAAGAAGATTCTTAATATTGTATTTGTCAAAAGAGCCACAGATGGACTGCGGCTTTGTGCTAGCTACAGTTGATTACGCCGGCGTGCAAAAAGTTTGTTGAAAATGACAGACTTATGAAATTCGTTACATTCAAGATGTGTCTCTCGTCTATAGGATAGCAAACCTAACGAGTAAAAAATAATGTGCATTATACCGACTATCATCATCATCATCATCATCATCATCATCGTCGTCGTCGAGAATCGCAACAACGTAGTGTCAAAGGTCAGAAAGAATATATATTTCCTGTAAATTCTGGAATATTGTCTTTCACGAATTATAAATTTTCGTGTTCTGAACAATTTGTGACCAATAACGAGCCAATTGTCTATTACTCACTATACAAAATATACCATTACGAAAACAAGATTTTTAATATTGTATTTGTCAAAAGAGTCACATGCGTAGATGGGCCGCGGCTTTGTGCTAGCTACAGTTAATTATGTCGTTGTGTAAAAGTGTGCTGAAAAGGATAGTATGAATGCGTTACATTCGAGATGTGTCTCTCGTCAATAGGATAGAGAAACTAATAAATAAAATATAATGTAAATTATATGTGATCATCATTGAGAATTGCAACAATGTAGTGTCAAAGGTCAGAAAAAATGTGTGTTTCCGGTAAATTCTGGAATATTTTTATCACTAATTATACATTTTCGTGTTCTGAACAATTTGTGATCAATAACAAGCCCATGTGACCAGTAATTACAGAGATATAATAATATTAGTTCAAAGGTCACAAAGCAAAAAATTGCATTTTCCGTCATTTTTAGACAATATATTTTATTACAGCTAACAGGAACTTGGGCATTTGAAACAAATTTAACAAAATACAAGTCTCTATCAACACAAATAACATCATCGGACAATTCAATTGAAGGTGGATTTAAACTCTGGAATTTTCCACAAAAGTAGTGTAAAACGGCGATTGATTATTTGACAATAAAATTATTTAGTTTTATGAAAAATCAGTGTAGCGTGAAGCACCACTACAGTTCGTACAATGGACATGTGTTTTTCGGAGGTCATCACTACTGCCACATGCGACCGCGTATCTTCACCAATATTTAATCAGCTATTCTTTGGGTCATTTTCAAACTACCCTGAAACTTTCGTCAGAATCTGTTAATTACTTGTTAAGTAATTTTGCTAACACACAAGCACACACACACCAACACGATTGAATACATAACCACGCCAATTTTATTGGCGGAAGTAATATTGACATTTATCAGTGTGTTTCATATTAAGCGCATTGCCATCATACGAATTGTGTTCATACCTTAACGACACCATTATTGTGTTTGATTGGATTGTAGATCTTACTATCTACACTGTAATAAACTTTATATGATTCAACCCATCTGTCCACATCACTCCGCCCTTGTGTAATAACTCCAGTTACGCGTTTCATTACAGCAAAGTTGGCAATGATCCAAGGATTAACGTCGGAATTGTGAGCACACCAAGCTCCCTTATTGCTAGGAGATTCGAATTGTGTATTAAGTCGTCCACGATCGGCCCTGACGTCAGTACCAGATACAGTTGTAGCTATCAATCCATCTGCTGGAATTCTGCCATCCTCAATACCAAGAGGAACGTCACAGACTGGCTCTAAAAGACGGTTAGTATGGTTTCTGTTTATGTCTCTTCGAGTTAAATTGTAATCAAAATAGCATTCCGATGGAACAACATTGTTTCAATGTTATTTTGAGGGAATTAAATATTAATTCATGGAACAAAATATAATGTAGAGGAAATGAAACAGGGAAAATGAAATTATTTGGAAAAAGAATATTATTATTTTGAGGAAACAAGTGTCATTTCGTAGCTAATAAAATATTTAGAATGAACAAAATAATATTATTAAAGTAGACCCAAAACCCAAAGGTTTACACCATTTAATCGACAGCCTACTTCACAACACTTGATTTTGTTTTTAAATATGAAAAATGAGTGTGCAATTCGCCTACATATGAGGCATGCCACGGAAAAACCACCAAGTTGTAGAAAAATTGAAAATGGAGTTATTGTTAAAATCATATCACACTTTTCGCAAGCTTTAAAATAAGGGGTCAATTATCAAAATCAGACATCTATAACTGAAGTTATTGGCAAAATAGACGCACATTTCCTTTGTATTTGTTTATATTTCATGTTGTTTATTTGCTTATTTCTCAATAACTTCCTGTGCGACAACTTGGTGGGTTTGCCATGACTAGCCTCATATTCGTTCTATGCTTACAAAGCATTTAAACAGAATTTCAATTCCTTAAAAGCATTATTGAATTCCCATTATTTTACCCATAGATATAAATCATGTGTTGAGAAGATAATAGAGAACAAGGATGATTAATTACCTGGACACCCGTAAACTCCTGATTTTGACAGAGGCAAAGTAGATCTAATGGTTGTACTAATTTCATCAGTCGGTGTTATGTCTTGCGTTGACAGAGTTGAAGATGACCCATCATAGGTACTGCTAATTACCGTATTCGATACTGCTGGTGTTGTTAAAAGCGAAACAGGAAATAACATTTATAGAATCGTTGGTCTCATAACCCAGACTAAATTCTATTATAAACGTCTTCATTATAATTATTGGATTTTATGATTTTATTGTTTTACTATAAAGCAAAAAGGGCATAAGCGAGATTTTGTCCAAACTTCAAAATGCGCTGTAATAAAGAATGCATAAAATAAATCATTTTTTCAACTTTATAATACCGAAAACCTCTTTTACAGCGATGTGGTTAAGCGCATAAGCCTATTTTACAAAAAAAAAACTTATTAGCTCAAGTTAGACGGAACTGTAGAACCACCCATCTGATTAATTAAGTAATGGATGGTTTCACGCGAGGCGCGCGTTGTTGGCCAGATCAACGCACGTAAGTTGGTGCGGCCATGTTGTTACCAAACAAATTCGCGCACGCTATGTTATAACACTGTGTAGCATATACCGCCCTAGTATATTTATATTAATATTATTTCATTTGCAATTTTCACATTAATTATGAAATTTTAAATATTGTCAATTACAAACCTTGGATGAGTATTTAGCAAAAATCAATTTAATTTGAATTATTTTTATATGCAAAATGAACGTAAAAGTACAAAAAAAATTATTAACCATTTCAAAATACATAAACCTACTGAACTGTGGCTACTTTAGTAGAGCAGTTAAGGTTGATTTTGGGGCAAAATCGTTCACTTGTGGAAGAAAGCATAAAGCTTTCAACAGTGGTACTCTGGCACATAGGGATCGTTAAAAAAATAGACCCAAAAAATAACACCTCCTAAGGGCCGCCATCTTGAAATCCAAAATGGCCGCCAAAATATAACATTTCAGGCAATATCTTCAATTCTAGAGTACCTAAAACTATGATTTAAAGGTTAATACCTATGTTTTCAATACCAACAAGTATCATGCAATCGTCAAAAATTTTGTAAAATTGCCGCCATATTGGATTTCAAGATGGCCGCCAAAAATATCGTTTAATCAATATTTTCAAATCTAGAGAACCTACAGAGATGATTTAAAAGCTATTATCAATGTTTAAAATATCAGCAAGTATCATGCCAACATTATGTAAGATGGTCGCCATATTGGATTCAAGATGGCCACCATCTTGAAATATAAAATGACCACCAAAATATAACATTTTAGACAATATTTTCATTTTGAGAGTACTACAACTATGATTTAAATGTTAATAATTATGTTTTAAATACCAGCGAGTACTATACAATCATCAAAAACTTGGTAAAATGGCCGCCATATTGGATTTCAAGATGGCCACCAAAAATATTGTTTTATTCAATATTTTCAAATCAAAACATCCACAGAGATGATTTAAAGGCTGGGTTTACCCATGTTTAAGATATCAGCAAGAATCATGCCAATATTGTGTCAGATGGCCGCCATATTGGATTTCAAGATGGCCGCCATATTGGATTTCAAGATGGCCGCCATATTGAAGTTCAAGATGGCCGCTAAATTGTTTACTTATTTTTTCTCAAAATAAATTATTGACATGCTATCTCAATGTGGTACATCAAGTTTTGAACCCATTTCTATTACTTTCTAATCTTAACCTGTCATGTCTGGAAACATTCACTTGCACTGCAATGCTTGGAACCACACATTGTAATTCCCTTTTTGTATGGTTCTTTAAGATTAAGTTTGTAGGTGGAATGTTGCCAATGAACCTCAACCTCAATATTTTAGAAAACAGTATCATTCCATTAACATGTCAAGGTCCAGGTTTTTGACATTGAGGTGTATCTCCAGCGAAATGAGAAGGAACAAATTGACAGAGTGTTCTGTTTTATTGACTTTATAATGTCGTCTGATCCGACTTACAGTGTGAGGAAAAAATAGTTAAGGTATCAGACATCAATGGCGACGAGTTCAACATCAATGCAGAAGTGGAAAAACTCACTTCATTATCATATTCCTAGACTGCACTTTTCAGTGGACATGAACACAATCTGGCTTTAACACCACAGAGATTGAGATTGAGGTCTTACTGTAACTGACATAAAGACAATACAAAGGTCATCTGTCTCCTACCTGATCATAGGGAATTATAATTGAGTCACTTAGAAAAATCAATTATGGCGGCCATCTTGAAATCTAATATGGCAGCCATCAGATACAATTTCTGATGATTACATAACACTCGTCAATATTAAAATAATGGGTAAAGACCTTTGATTCTTGGTGATAGGTGTAGTAGATGTAAAGATATTGAGAAAATCAATAATATCTTGGCGGCCATCTTAAAATCTAATATGGTGGCCATCTGACACAATTTCTGATGATTGCATGATACTCAGTGATATTGAAAACATGGGTAAATACATTTAAATCAAGGCTGTAGGTGCTCTAGATATGAAGATATTGCATAAAATGATATATTGTGGCGGCCATTTTGTATTTCAAGATGGCGGCCACTAGAGGGTCTTATTTTCTGGGGTCTATTTTTTAATGATCGGAGTACTACTGTGGAAAGTTTCAGCTTTCTTCCAGAAGTGTACGATTATTCACCTTAACCGCTCTACTAAAGTACTTCAATGTCTGTTTAATATATTGATACGATAGACTTACAAATATTTTTTTAAACAAGCCTTCACATTAATATAAATAACAAGACGACAATGTTTAGATTGGTGAAACGTTTATTATTAATTGCTTATAATATTCTGTCTAATGATACAGTATGTCAAGACTTTATGTCGTTAGTTGGGTATTCGTTTTTAGCGTACTCGAGTTATAAATTAATCAATGGATCTCTTTTTTTCGATGATAGTGTTATTTTTCTGGATAGCCTTTGCACAGAGGGTGATTCGAACCCACAAACATATTTTACTTTCAGTTACGAAACAACGAAGCTGCTGAACCGTACATGTACACGCTTACATAGCAGTAGTGTTTCTAAGATATATAATGGACAGTCAGGAAATGCTACAAAAAAAACCAATGTACAACAATACCACTCGTGTGGTTAATCAATGGATCTTTTATGGTCCTGATAGGAAAAGTGGCGAGGCTGATTGCAGTATTTTAACAGTTTTTGACAGCCTTTGCACAGAGTGGGATTCGAACCCACAAACACATTTCCTTTTCAGTTACGAAACAACGGCGTTGCCGACTCGTCAATGTACACGCTTACTTAGGCGTAGTGTTTCTAAAATGGACAGTCAAGAAATGCTACAAAGAAAAGCAATCTTCAACGATACACTACTAATCGTGTGATTAAGTGTGATTAATTAATTAATGGATCTTTTTTGGTCAGAAAAGTAGCGTGGCTGATTATAAAAAAAAAATATAAAATTTTCTTGATAGCATTTGCATAGAGTGGTATTCGATGGCATAGAGTGTGATTCGAACCAACAAACATATTTCACTTTCAGTTACGAAACAACGGCGCTGCCAACTCGTCCATGTACACGGTTTTATAGGAGTAGTGTTTCTAAAGGATATAATGGGCAGTCAGGAAATGCTACAAAGAAAAGCAATCTACAACTACTACTCGTGTGATTAATTAGGTAATGGATCTTTTATGGTCCTGGTTGGAAAAGTGGCGAGACACGCTTTTGTACGGTACCTTCATTGTAAATACATTTTAAATTCAATGTAAAATATATAATGGTCATGATAAATAAATGTTAATCAATTATACTTTAATAATTATCGGTACCATAGGCATAGGCCTATTTTTTGCAAAAAGGAATTAAATAACTATTATTACGGTATAATAATAATTTTTTTAATCTTTAAAAAAATCAAAAAAGTTCAGTAAGCCTAATTTTGTTTATGTTTGTCAATTGTTGTTAATTTTATTTGATATTTTAAAAATGACGTTCAACATGGTCGTTGTAGGGACTGTGCTACGGTCTAAAGTAGGCCCATACCAAAATTATTATGAAAATACACATCATATGTTTATGATATAAAAATACCTTATTATTTAGCAAATATAACATTTATATGAATTGATAAATTGCATTACACATTTCAGTTTGGATTATACCACTTAATAACAATAAAGAATTATTTCTTGGTTAAAAATTTTGTATGATATAAAGAAATAAATTAATGAATACTATATATTTTATTTTGTCTTGTTACCAGCAAAACATAGGAAAACACAGTGCAACATACTGCGCGTGTTCTAAAATCAAGTTCGCGCACATACAACGCTGGGTAACAACATGTCTTCTAATTGCGCGTAAATATGAGTTGGCCAAACTCTCTCTATATACGGCTCTGACGGAGGGGAATAAACCTGTGCTTAAATGTCATTTTAATTCAAGTTATAAGTCAACCATTTTATTCATTTGGCAAACTATTGATCGACAAAAAATACTTAATTTTAACAGAAAATATCGTAGCACAGTAGAAAGTTACAAGACATCGGATTTTTTTTAAACAAATTGTTATTCAGAGAATTAAATCCGTGCTTTAATTTAGTTGTAGTTTACAATTCAAATGTTTTATCCACTGGAATCCTCTGGGTAACTTCTGGTTGACGTAGGACTGAGTTTTAAATGAAAATAAGGAATTCAAGCAAGTTTCAGAGCAAATACATTTACGTATGAGGTCACTCTATATAATGCATGGGATTTTAGTTAAATAATTAATCTTTCTCCATTAGATTATCGGTTTTTAGACAATTAAGAAGATTTTATACGCCCAAGATAAACTTTTTATTAATGTATGTGTAATAGAATAAAATTATCTGTGCACGATTACCTATCAAATGATACGAAACGTGACCATGTTATGTGGTACGTCGGCTACCTTAAACGCCTATGACTTTTTCCCAGAGAGTACAGAATAGGACATTACTGCATTTAAAAGAGTATATATATATATATATATATTTGCCGTTAGATTGATACCATAAAACTTTTGTTTAATCTTTTTTTTAAGGTTCTATGAAACGACCACTTCTTCTGGAGAGTTAGTAAATAAAATATAGAATAACAAATTTTACCTTGACATCCGAGAATTTCGAATCTTAGACAACAACGAATTTCCCAAGTCCACGGATTAATGCGGATGTATTGAGCGTGGACAGCATCATCGAACATGCTTGTAAATGTGGCGCCCATAGCCATGTTTCCTACAAAAATCTACAAGCAACAATTTTGAACTACATTGCATTATTTGGGTTAACAACATCGTTCAAGGGAAGGTTTTTTGTTTGTTTTTTTTGGGGGGGTTAAACATCATGTAACTGTTTCAAACTTTAAAACTGGAAATAACGACAATAGTCTACTTAAGAAAGCACAACAGATCGTTTGCAAAACGTAGTTGTAAGATTCATTCGACTCATTTCTCTTTTTTTCCTTTTTTGAATCAACAAAAATAAACACATCTTAATTATTTTTGGGCTCTAGATGAATTTATTAAATTTCATATTTCAATATTTGTTCATTTTATTTTTAAATTTATACCAGGATATCCAACTGTTGCAAACGCTAATAATTTGTGAGTTTGGTTGTAAAACTACAGGTGCATTCAAACCAAACACAGTTTCGTAGTTTTGTCATCGTTCCTGTATTGCAACACGAGGCTAAAAATACGTTTTGGTTTTTGAGTGAATTGTTTGATTTTTAACAGTTTGAGTTTTCATTTAATGGTGTGAATAAGATATTTTTGGTGGATTTCCTGTTCATATTCAAGTACTTCTTAAATGTAATACGAGCATATAGTTTTCTGTATGAACAATTAATATGAACCAGAATGTAGTGCTAAACATAAATCAGAATAAGCATACAAACAATAACAAAAAGCAATAAACTGTATGGAGAGCTACCAAGAGTGTCTGGCAAATGTCAGTCTGGAGAATAAAGTTATCTGGCCACTGTTAAAGACACCAGGAGCTACCGACCAGCAAAGTTATTTTATTGGGACGAACCAACGCACTGGTACTGTTAAACAAGATGCTCCACATATATGTGGACACTTTGTAATGAACTATAGTGTCCTTACCTTATGCTGACCATCCTCATTTTTAATAATTTCAAAGGCCATGTTATCGACACTGTGGTAAACTCTATACAGATGCAACCATGCATCACTACCGCTCATTTCTTGCATGATTAATCCGGTAACTTGCTTAATTTCCACAAGGTCAGCTTGGATCCATGGGTTAGTGTCAGTTTCGAGTGCACACCAGGCCCCGCCGCCAGTTGAATCCAGTTGTGTGTTGAGTCGACCACGATCAGGCATGTGTTCATTATTCAATGCAGTAGATGCTGACAGCTGTATACTGCCATCTTCAATACCAAGAGGAGCATCACAAATTGAGTCTTAAAAAAGTAAACAGTTATGTTCATTATTCCTAAATGTCCAATTTGTCTTTTTCAACAAACTTAGCAACAGAAATCACCACCAAAATGGCACTTAACAGATGTATAGTTAACTAAGCTAATACGTTTTTTTTTCTCCTGGGAATAAAAATATTTCAAGTAAAAAACAACTGATTAGTTCCTTAGAAGAATATTACGTATATTATACATAGACAGATAAGAAATAAAGTTTTACACTGAGCAAATACGAAGAAAAAAACTCTTAACCCTCATCACATAACCAAATTCTTTGGTTATGTGATAAGAAGGGAAAACCTAGAACAGTCACAACAGGAAAACTACAAGAAAATTGAACTTGAGGTAGACAGAGGAGAAAATGATAGATGGAGTAACATCATGGTTGGAGGCGGAGAAGGTAACATACATTATCCAGCGGGTTAGAGAAAGAGAAAGTGAAAAAGAGAGAGAAATGATCCCACGCTGAACGCCATGGCACCTGAAGAAGAAAACAACTGAAAATACGTATATGTTAGTGAATGTACTTCGAGATTGTAAGTCAAAAGTTTTAAAAACTCGGCTGAAGTTTTAGAAACTGAGGAATTAATTTAATTTTAAAGGATGGTATCGAGTCGGAGTTCATCGATATATTTTTTTTATTTTCTATTGGCCATTTATCTTATAGGTCTAGTTACTTGCTCCCGTGTCTGCACTCTAACTCAAACATACAATCACATTACCAAAGTAATATGTATCCTCATCTGCAATTCCTGTCGACAAACGCATTATATTCCAAATAACTTTACCACCAAGTTTTAAAACTGTAAACATTAACTTCCCAGATACCCTCGCTGAACTTCTTACTCGTTTTTCCCTCTCATCAGCTTCGATCTGTTTCCCAAAAACCTTCCCCGTTCCATCATATAATACACTTGCGTCTCCGGAACAATCTACCTCTCTCTGTAAAATCGTGGATTCTATCTCTAAATCTGAAAACTCATCTTTTTAAGGACAAGCTCTCGCTTATGCTATACTTTTTGATAACTGTAGTGTTAAATTGGCGCAATATAATTATTATTAAGAAATAGGCAGGTGGTTTGGCACGGGCTTTTTTAATCTGTGGTGCAACAACTTTATTTTCACCATCTGACAAACTCATATTGCTGTAACCTATGTGGCTGGTCATCAGGCCTCACAAGACAACACCTCCTTGTTTGACCATGTATTACGGTGGACAGGAGTGTCCGCTCCAACATCATCAGGGTTGAAAAATTGCTGTATGCAATTAAATGTCAAAAACCGGGATGTTTACTGGTAATTTTGCTGCATTTCTAAATTCATCCGCATTGTAATTTTACTTCCACTGTAATTTTTTATCTCTGGATCACGAGCCGACTAATTCAGAAAGTGGATAAAATACATCAGAACAAACAGACAAACATTATTATATAAAACATTAAATTCATTACCTGTACGGATTATACACAATCCAAAAGCAACAATACCAAAATATCATGTTCTAATTACGCACCTTAATTGTACGCGCGCACAAAATGTTAAAACTTAGAAGGAAGTCACAACAGTCAGATCGTCGAGACTACACACACTACTACAAGAACTAAGGTAAACAATTACTTTTAATTTAATGCATAACTATGAAATTTCTATTCTTTTCATACAAAAGAACATATGGAGTCATGTAGGGTCGAGTTCAGTACTGAATTTGAAACGTGATAGGCAGGCGTCTTGACCCCTGATGATAACGCCATAATTTTTGTGTTATTTTACAACGATTTTTAATCATTGTATATTCTGGATTGCCGTTCCATATAGTTCTTTTCTTTATTTATTTCTATCTATAAATTTTGTTTTAGAATTAAATATAGTTAACTAACACATTTAATATCCTTTTTTTCAACCAAATAGTTACATCACATGGTACATTGTATAAGCTATTATTAACATCTTTCAAACTATACTCTCCTATCACTAAAGTCAAAGTTAAGTCTGGTCCCGGGACTATTCTACTGTCAC
>JAOTQE010061303.1:0-18615 GCA_025631205.1 Nesometra sesokonis | reverse complement strand
TTGGATTAAATTTACTTGCATTTATTGATAAATTTGGAACTTCTATAAAAGATTGCGCGTGCGCAATTTCGACATAGAAACAGCCTTAGAACGTAACACGATTTGATTGGTTGGATTCTGAAATAGCAGGCACTTACATGTACACGGAATTGAACTTCGGGCTATCTATTCTGTATATTCATATTCATCTAGCCATAATAATAAATCTATGAGTAACACACAGTTGGCTGTTGTGGAACTATTAACTAAAATAAAGGTTTGCAGGTTGATGAATTTGCCAGTATTTCTATAGCTAGGTAGGCTGAATAAAAGTGGATGAAATAAATTGCCTAAGGACCAAAATCGACTTGCATGCATGAGTCTAAAACCCAAATCAATATTATCCATGTCTGCTGGAGAATATAATGACCACACGTTTAATAATTTTAATCTTATATAAGGTTATCAATGTAATATCTAGCTGTTTTATTTTAGAAATTATTTATGGGTTTATTATGAAGTAGCATAAAATGTAGGCCTATATCGACAACATTTAAACGTTATAGAACCCGTCTAACAGGCATTAAAACTTGTCTTACGGGTTTCTAATGTTTCTGATGTTTCTGATATTTGCCATGTAATATGTACTATACCCAGTTATGTAATACTCTTTCGTGTTGCCAAACTCTTCACAATCAAAATTTGTACTTATCTTTTAGTTCCACCACCTAATATGCTTCCAAAATTTGCACATTTTGTCAACGCTGCCATTCCAGCAAGTAACAACCTAATGCTAGAAGACATGGACCCAGAGAGATGTGCACTCAGTTGCATTCGAGAGACAAGCTTTACTTGTAGGTCATTCGATTTTGACAAAGATAAAGACAGGTGTTGGTTAAGCGAGGAGAATTCAAGATCCGTCGCTCTTAGTTTCACCTATAATGGTAACCCGTACGATTATTACGAGAGGATTGATATTGGTACGTATTGTGACTGTTATTGGGTTTTACGCGGCACCTGGTTAACAGAACCATATTTCAGAGGGGCAACAGACTATCTATCTACGCATGCTTAAAAACTCCTGTCTATTCTACTCCATCAAGCCTATACTATCAATAACAATACTAATTGTATTTAACCATAAACGTTTATATTCGCATATGGTCATGACATCAGATCATCAACATAAGTGGGGCATACCATTAAAATGGGTTATGTCACTTTTTTCAACTAAAATTTGATAGTGTGGACTTTGTTTTTGATTTGCTATTCTAAAGTGTTTTGGCTGACCGTCTTGCTGAAGTAAAGCTTTGAACTTTGACATGTTTTAAAACCTTTTTAGGACCAGATTCTTTATCCCAGATTGTACCAAATTGTGCTTTAACTGGCTCAGACATGATAAAAATGACATTATTACATTATTAGAAACCAATTCCCAATTATGATATAAAATGACAGTGTATTGTTATAAACTACATATTTAACTTTTACTATGTTTTGAAATATCCTGTATTTTTTCTCTAGTACTAGTGTCACCTTTTCATATCTGTACCTGGTCCAAACGTGATAAACACAGCTTTAACTTCTACCAACTTCTTTAAATTTCACCTTCTATCACACCCATCACCAGTATGAAACACCTTTAACGTTTTATAAAACGTCTGTTTATTTCGTTTTCTGGGATCAGATTTATCAATCCAGGTTATGATTACACCTACCTCGCCTGGCCCAAACGTGAAAAAATACAGCGCTAGAAACCAGCGTTAACTATCACCATGTTATTATAAAACCTTTTTCCACTTCTTCTTTCAGGACCAGTATCGTCCTTCCAGATTTATCCAAACTCTGCCCTACCAGGTCAGAACGTAGAAGAACACCGTAACACAGTGCTTGAAACGTGTGCGGAACTCTGTCTAGCTGCTGCATTTCCATGTGCCTCTTTCGACTTTTCTCGTGGCAGCAACCAGTGTTGGTTAAGCAGTGCCAACCGGACAACAACCACGTCTCCACTACGCAGTGATTATCCTAATAATCCGTACGATTACTACGAACGCAAAGAACAAAGTTTGTATAATTAATAATTTTCATCTTCTACTTTTTAAGCAGTTCTCTTAATATGTGGCATGTGACATATACAGTTATTTTGACGTTTTCTTAATGCCCATAAATAATTCAAAATAATATATTTTTCAATATGTCAGCATGACGAAGAAGCTATAAAGACATTTGTCAAATAGTAAATGCATTCTTCATCATGTATAAAATTTGGGACATGCCGACGAACCGGGTTAAATCTCCGTCCACTCAACTATATGTCTAATGACCTGTTTTAATTGTGCCACATTTTATTCTTTCATGATTATAAAAAGAATAAAATTCCGAAGCTCAAAGAACGATACATAAGCTCTACCAGTACCATCTCTTTTCCTTAATTACAGTGTTGATTACCAATCAACTACCAAATGGATTACTCTCTTTGTATTGGTGTTTTACAAGTATGCAAATTAATTTTTAATTTTAGCGGCCCGTGAATGTGTTGTGGGGAATGGTGAAACCTACCGTGGGCAAGCATCGATGACTGAACGTGGACAACGATGTGCTAACTGGAAGGATGTTGCGGATTCTGTAGATGTAAACCCTAACACATTTCCAAATAAAGGTGGGTGTCTTTTTTGTGAATCTCGGGGAGTTTTGAAAGGCATGCTTCTTAGTTGCTCGTCTATCAGAACACTTTATTTACGCCTCCTTATTATCGCCTTGCGTTCTCCATTTAAATTCGTCCCCAAAAATAAAATAGGCATTTATCTAACAACTTGCTTGTCAAATTTAAACACGCCCAGTCCGGTCGGAGATGCACCACGTCTCCATTTTACATAATACAATGGCTTCCTACATGGACATCGTAGGCTTGCCTATGGGATTGAGTGTTGCAACGGTTGTTTTTTTTTCATTAAATTCATTACATTTTCCGATAGGCTAAATTTGTCTTTAACGAAGTCTTCTTTATCCACTTTACAAAAACTATTTATGTCTCACATTTTCCAATATGCCGATCCGTTTGCGTTTGCAGCTTCATGATAATTAGAACATGAGAATGGCGCTGAAATTTTGTAGTTAAAATGTCTTCCAATCCCGAGGTCTTTGGTTCAAAACGGTTTTTTTTATAGTTATAAATACAGTCTGTAAGTGTTTAATGAAGTTCGCCAACAGTGGAAGATGAAGTTAGCGATAACAGTCATACGTTTGTATAGATTGCCTTGATTAACATTTAAGCAAAGGTAATGGGAGTAAACACATATTTGCCTTTCGTTATTCTATCTGTAGTAACTTATGACAATTGTGTCTGGGTTTTCAATATGAGATAAATGACCGCGATGGTATACACAACACATAATTGTGACGTCATCATTGAAATAACATATTATGTAAGTTATAAAATAGTTTTAAATGTATTCATTTGATTTAACAATTCCAGATCTCGGTGACCATAACTTTTGCCGGAATCCTGATGGTGATGAAACTCCCTGGTGCTACTATTACACATCTTCTAGATCTGCAAACATGCAGGTGGTAAGCGGCTGGGAGTTCTGTAACATAATGCCTTGTATGGCACCAACAGAAAAGCCAGACGCACCAAACTCGCAGTTAGGTAAGTCAATTATTTTATCATTCTTATCCTTTTTGGTGTTCTGTAAAACCTTAAAAAAAACTTTGTGAGGTTATTGTTAATTAAATGTTTCTTAAAGCTGGATATTATGTGGTGGATGATATTATGTTACATTAGGTATTTTAAATTGACATCGAGTCACAGGACTTTGAGAACTACATAATGTGTCGCTCCATTGCCATCATACTCCTCGTAGTATCCCACGATTTCCAAATGGAGCCCACGCTTTCTTGAAAAGGGGCTCCTTTCAAGAATGGGCTTCATTTCGAGAGGTGTTTATTATTGGAGATGTTTAATAATGTAGGCGCATTTGACGAATCACTACCAGTTACGAATCTGAAAAAAAATACTGGAATACATTCAACTTTCTATATATTTACCTCAATGTTGTCGATAACTGACTCTTTCAATTTCTTTAGAATTACTATCACGTGGTAAGACAACTGGTCAAAGTAGCACAATGTCATGGTCGAATATCATGGGAAGTTCAAATAAAGCAGTCGATGGTAACCTGTCGCCGAACTACTATGATGGTAGTTGTACTCATACAGGTATGTATTTATCATCTTCCTTGTAAATGTTATTCGCTGTCATAATAAGATGAGTTCTGTAAGGAACCTCACACACATACAGAGGTCTGCAGAGGAAGTTTGAGAAGTGAAAAATCAGGAGATTTTATGTCGACTGCTTTGTCGATCAAATTTTCGCCGTGAATGCAAATGTGTGACGCGTCACAATAAAAAAAAGAACACAGAAAAAAGTACATAAGCCTAACAATCAGGAGACTTCCACCATTTTCAGGAGCCTTGGGACCTCTGCATATAGATGAGCAGATCGAATATTTCGGTGTCATACACCAATTATAAGTTAAAAAAAATATTCCAGGGGTGATGGTAATTTGTCGGAGTATGTTAGTAATATACCAATTGTACCAATTTGCTTCTGTATGGATGTTGAAATTCCTTAGTAGAATGTACCAGGGACCTGTCATAGATCCCTGGTACATCAGTAACAAATCATGTTACCATTCCATAGCTGACTATGTCGTTCTTACCTGTGTTCTTGTGTAACACGCGTGATGTGGTGAGTGTTAGCGTGACGGGATCCGAGTCCGAGACGTTATGCGTGTGCCATTCCTTGGTAACCCAATTAGAAGAGAGTTAGCTTTGTCTATAATTACCATTAAAACTATAGCTTATTATATTTAAATTTCACTTCTAATGATCACGTCTTGATATAGTAACAATAATAACTTTTTGTTTAATATTTTCTGTTTAGATCTTCAGATCGAGCCCTACTGGTATGTTGATCTTGGTAAAGAGTATAACATTGAACGTGTAGTGATCATCAACAGACTTGCAAACGGTAAATTTCATCATTTTATATGCTGATTGTATCCTTCACTGTTCCCTCACATTTAGGTAGATGTGAGGGAGACTCAATCTCCCTCATATAATTCAATTCAAAAGTCTTGTTGGTCCAAAAAATTAACAAGTACTTGAATCTCTTTAATCCTAACACTTTCGAAACACAATACGTGAAGGAGTTTGCCACTGATTAAAACGGATGGAATCTAATAACTGAAGTTGTAGACGCTAAATCTACAAAGACAACCAAGCGAACAGAAAGGGTATAATGGTTATCCATGATTTATACATAAATTAAGAAGTATTTTACATATTACCAGGTGATCGTTTAGTTAATGGACAAGTTTTTGTAAGTAAAGATTCATCGCCAACAACGTTACAGAATTGTGGTAATGCTGTCACCACTGCCGTATATGAAGCAAGCCTTGTGGACTCTGCAAGATCTATTAGAATTGATTGTGGTAGTTTAATTCAGGGCCGTTACGTAACAGTGAAATTGGTAGCCACGCAGAATTATTTATCTCTCTGCGAAGTCAGTGTATACGGATACAGTCTTTTAGGTAAGTATGCGTAATGATTTTGTTAATGAGGATGTTTCGCAGCATTACGATACATTACACTTACGCTTTTGTAAGTTGACAAATGTGTTCAAAACATATCTAATGTTCTACTTACGAATAGTTGATGATCGTCAGGGGTGAATGCAGACATTTCAAGGGGGTAGAGAGGCAAAGTTTTAGTGAGATCGGGGGCATGCTCCCCGGGAAATGTTGGTTTTTAGATGCCCAGAAATGACCTCAGGGGCGTGTTATGAGATCAATTCCTGTCTTATGATTCCTAAGTATTTTTCTTTTATAGACAATGTTAATTATATTAATATATTTTACTTTCCAAAAGGTGGGGGTCGAGCCGGTCCGGCACCCCCTCCTCTAAATCCGCCCCTGATCGTCATAGTGTTCAACACAAGTATTACAAAAATATTTGACATTTACGTTATCATATTTCTGTTATGAAACCTCCCTAATAATAATAATAGTTATTCGTCTTTCAGATGAGATGTAAATCCGGTGGTTCCGTGTGCAAAATGTGCATTCTACATAATGCAGACTTACGAAACGAGTGTACTGCCTAATTACCACCAGGAGTACCGAATTTCAAATATACGTTGTTCCTTAATAATTCACTGATTTCTCTGAATCCTTCACTAGTTTTATAAGATAATTTTACTTTTAAAATACTTTTAGAAATACGTTACCTTGGTATAACAGCCTTATTCTTGTGTAATAATTTGATAAATTCTAATCTTGCGACGTATACGTGTCAAAAATGAAAGAGATCACATACAGAAATGTCATGTCGAGATCTTAATATAAACAACTTAGTGCAAAAGGGCCGTACCTATGAATTGAAATAGTGAGGTTGGATTGATCGACAATTTGGGGCAAAAAAAATCCATCCCCATCCCCTCGGCACCGGCCTGGTCAAGCTACAGTGTAGGACATTTTGTAGTTGGGACCAAGGGAACAGCAGTATAAATCTTTAATTTTTTTTAAAGATATTGTTTTCTTAATCTTAGGTGGAGAAGAACCAGCCCCGACAGTGGCACAACCTACAACGTTGCCTCGTTCTTGTAGTTCAAATGAGTTCCGTTGCCTGGATGACAACAGGTAGGTTACACCATGACCAGGGGCGAATTCAGGTAAAGGTTGAGACGCACTATTTCCAATCGAGTGTGCCTCTTCCCAATTTTCAAATGAGGTCAAGCGTGTTTTTGGTCGTTATTTTAGTTTTTGAGGGTTGATTTTAGGGAGAGCACGTAATATAAGAGGTAACAACTTGCTGATTTTAAGAGAGGCACGCGCCGGTTGCGCCTCAATCCGCCCCGACCCAATCACCTTAATATCCCTTCAAAATACTGAGAGAAAAAAACGGAAGTTGGAAATTCGAATAAATGCTAAAAATTAGAATTATATTTTACATGATGTGAATGTATATCGACACTTATATCAAATATTTGTATTTGTAACATTCACAAAAAAAACCAAAAATGACAAATTTCATCCATACAAATGGAATCTAAATGAAATTTTATATAACTAACTGTTTAAACAAATGAACTTAATGATACAGCTTCATGGTCATGCGTTTTTAAACGCATGCTATAGATGTAGATTAAACGCATGACCATGAAGCATGCTATAGATGAAGCATGTAGCATGAAGCATGAAGCATGCTATAGATGAAGCATGTAGCATGAAGCATGAAGCATGCTATAGATGAAGCATGTAGCATGAAGCATGAAGCATGCTATAGATGTAGCATGTACCATGAAGCATGAAGCATGCTATAGATGTAGCATGTAGCATGAAGCATGCTATAGATGAAGCATGAAGCATGAAGCATGCTATAGATGAAGCATGAAGCATGAAGCATGCTATAGATGTAGCATGAAGCATGAAGCATGAAGTATGCTATAGATGTAGCATGAAGCATGAAGCATGCTATAGGTGTAGATTCATTGTATTGTCATCACCAAAATATTGAAATACAATTTACAAAACCTACAATTCAGTGACGTGTACAAAAAATAAGCTTTAAATAAATGATATTCTTTAATGAAACTGACGATAGTTTCTTTATGTACTGTCTTTATTATTAGGTGTATTCCGAAAACTTGGCAGTGCGACGGGGAAGACAACTGTGCCGATCAAAGTGATGAAGATGGATGTGGTAAAAACAAATAATGTATTATGGTCCAGGCAGTGGTATATCCAGAGGGTGCTTACAGTACTCGAGCACCACCCTTTAGGGATAGAAAAAAATAAAATTGGTCCCTAGTATAAATATGGAGATTGGGACCTCTATCACCTTCTTTCAAAGGATATGAGGACTCCCCTGGCGTCGCCGGGATGTGAGGAGGGTGCGACCTCAAACCAAAAAAAAAAATTTATAGTGAACAGTAGGCAGTAAATTTCTCTATACATCCATTATCCTGTCAAATCAAAACCGTAAACCACGCCCAGTACGATTTGGGAAAGGGCGCCCCTTTTCTTTTCGGTGGAACATGGATCCGCTCCTGATATCTGCGCCACCAGCACCACTGCCTGATATTGGAGTTTGCAAGTTTTGAATTTGTCCCCTAAAGGCATAGCGCCCCCCTCCCACCCAACCTCTTGAAAAACAAAAGCTGGTGACGGCACTGGTATTCATTTTTTATTCAATATTTCAGACAACGTCACATCACAAAGCACAGCCTTAGTAACTCTAATATTGAATTTTGAAAAAAAAAATATAAATTTAAAAAAGGGAATTACTGAACTAAAAGCGACCAGTAACTTTTGCACTTTTGAACCTAATTAAATAAATCTAATAATTGTCTTTATTAGTAATGGAATCCAAAAATAATGAGACTACTATAGAAAGATTTTATAAATAATTCTTAAAAGCTGGTTTAAAATAATTTAAAAATTGGTAGCAAACACCATTAATTTCAGTTATTATTAGTGCAAATAGTAACCTGAGTATACTATGATGACATCTTGTTGTTTCTTCGTTTTTATTTATCTTTCATAATTTAGTGAATCCATTAGATGATTTCCGACCGTTTGTTAATCAGAAAATCAAGTCTAGACCGGCGGAGGAGTACATGCGTGTGAACGAACGTGAATGTGCGCAACGTTGTGTCGACAGTGAATCATTTGTGTGCCGCTCATTTGACTACAAGACAGCTACAATGGAATGCTTTCTCTTTACACAAAACAGAGCAATTAGAGGAGGTTTGGTAAACTCTGATGAATTTACTCATTATGAAAGGAATTCACAAACAAGTAAGTTAATTTTTTAACACGCTTATAACAAAACCATTGCGAAACAAGTCGGTAAATTTGTATAAATTTGTATACAAATTAGGTTACAATAAGAAGATATTGGAAATCTATAACAAATGTCCAGGATCCGATCTTTTTTTACATATGGAACTTCTAGAATAATGGCTACCACAATACTAACTGCCCCTGGGCGAAAACAGCCATTTAGTAAAGCCTTGTCTACACATCCACCGAGCAACAATATACATAAGAAGTATTGGGTGTAACTCCACATGTTGCAGTCTGGTACAGAACATTTAGCTTCCAGTATGAAGAAATAGAGTACAATATTTGAAGACTCTGTCCCCTCCACCACTCTGATCTCTAACACCTACTCTGACCTCTGTCCCGCCTGACAAAGTGCAGGCTCCATATTTTTTTATCTTTACTTCTATATATATAAATATATAGAAACGTTATTTTAACACCATACTCGTTCAGTCCGAAGACTGTTCTTTCACGAGTTCGTGAATATACAATTATACAATAATAATCACTTAACTAAAACAATGAGTTTTGCACTGTTGTAGGACCTCTTCCTACCCATTATCTGAATTAGACAATCCTAAACCTCGCCAACTGCCAATTTTGATTTACAGCAGTTTTAAGCATACGAGAAAATGATATATAACATCCATTTATTGATATCATTTAAGCTAATTGTGAAGACGTTTCGGGCAGGCCTTATCATCCGTGTCCTTCTGGCCTCTGTATCCCGATGGCCTGGCTCTGTGATGGTGATAACGACTGCAAGGACTTCAGTGACGAGTCAAACTGTGGTAAGATATATATGGTCACATGTCTCATTGAAATATATATACATATCTTTTCTACGTTTAGAACACTTCAGGTCTTTATACTTTATTCTCTAATTATACTAGATGTTTCTCACTCTGGCATTTTTGCAGTATTTGCAAAATTATCATCCTGTGGAGATAAATATTAATTTATAATCTGTCCCCGCACAGGGTCTTAATCTCAGAAATAAGTGTGTGAAAGCAGCAAGTTCTTTAATTAGAACCAACAATTATTATTGCCTTCTACATATTTTTTATCATACATTTTATCTATAATATCAATTTCATTCCTTTATATAATGCTAGAACAAGATTCTACATTTATTACAATTGCGTTATGCTGATCTCTATAATCCAATCACACCAGATCTGAACTAAATTTTGAGTTTTTGGCGTTGTTATATTAATTGCTATTGATCTGAAATGTTCGTTTTTCGGTTTGTAAGTTCCAAACCGAAATCAAATCTTTGTTGTATCTACGTTCTTTATGCATAAAAATGTTTATTCTTGTTGAAATTCATGTCTCTTAAAAAATATACATGTCAAACTGTTGAATGTTAAAACACATTTGTGAGTGTCAATCTGAGTGCAACCGTTTTACGTGTCAAGTTATAATATATAAAATTCGATATTGTTTTGTAATTAAGCCTTTAATACATTCAGGTCCCAGTTAGCAAACAAGCACCACATTCAGATGTGATTATTATCTTTAAATAAATAGGTACAGTAGCCCCATTTGAGGTACGGATTGTTGATGGTACTTCAGCGAGCGAGGGACGGGTAGAAGTGCGTTGGATGGGATCATGGGGTATTGTTTGTGACGATAAATGGAACCTAGACGACGCTAACGTGGTCTGTAAAGAACTAGGATATACAAGGTAATCTTTTAGGACTACATGCTCTCGTAGCCTAATGCATAAATTTACCTCCTGCTAGCTCTTGCCAATGATATAGAGTATGTATATTAGTGAGGTTTTGCAAATTTACGGAAAACTGATACGTCACACCTCCATTGTTTAAGTTACTAAATAATAATTGTAAAAATATAAAATTTTCTATGAATTGTTGATGATTTACGTAAAATACTTACCAGATATGACAGATATACAAGGTATACAATTCAATTTATGATGTATTCGTTTTCATAATTATTTCGTGAAACCTCTCTAACACTAACATCACTAAATTCAGAGAGAGTCCAGTATGCACTCTATCAGTAACATTAAAAAAGGACTCGAAATCACTAACCTCATCAGATCCCACACTACTAATACAATTAAAAACCACAATGGACATACAGAGAGAAAATAAGAACCTAAAATCTGACAGAAACCTTTGGAGAAACAAAAATAAAAAGACTGAACGAGGCGAAAAAGTTAGATGATTCAGTGGAACCGCGGCGTTATTAGCGTACATTAGATGTCTCTATACGCATTCCGCCATGTCGTCAGTCTTTTGTGAGTGTTGTTCCTTTATGATTTTTTGCCCAATCTAGGGATGTTAGCTCTTTAAACAGAATTTGAAGAACTCACCAGAATTTTTAGTTGTTTCTTACTGTGTAAACTTGCGCATGACAAAGTGTCAATACATAGATGGATCACAATGTGTAACATTGACAAGAAATGTTGAGATTCGTAATTGATTACTGTATGTTTCGGCAACTATAGCAATGGTGTACATGAGGTTAATCTCACCACTGGTCCATACTAGTTAGGGAACTAGATCATGATTTTAATCTCTAGAGTGTTCATTTTTTTATGAATTGTACCAATCAATTTAGTTAAGCACACTGGCCTTCATTGCGGGATTTTACAATTTATCTATAATTCTTGTTTTATATTAGAGGTGCTTCGAGGGCAACGACTATGGCAGAGTTCGGATCTGGAGAGGGGAAGATCATTCTCGATGAGGTGCAATGCACAGGGTCAGAAGGGTCATTGGCAGATTGTAAAAATGGTGGCTGGGGGATACATGACTGCGTCAAAGGAGAGGCTGCTGGTGTTGTTTGCTTACTAGATTCTGGTCAGTAATATTCAATTATATTCTATTTAATTCACTCTTAAAGAAATAATTGACACAGAGTTGCGGAAGAAAATTTGAAGCATAGCTTGTCTAAAATCGTTTTACTTCCACAACTATTCTACAATAAAGAACAGAAAAAAATTGTACCTTCTACGTAAACATAATATTAAATATTCGTATTGGTTTGTGGTTACCGAGTAAAAGCTCCTTAAAGTTCATCTTGAATGTTGAGAAGGTGCTCGAACTTATGACATTAGGTGTAAGGAACAACCAGCATTTGGGACAATAATAAAATTTAGTTTTCTTTTTTTTTGAATTGTGTTAAAATTAGGTAAGTGAATAGATGAAAATTTCCTAGTAGAATAATCTTATAGGAAGTTCGCTTTATAGCTTTTAAAGCAGATTCTTAACCAGATATACGTATAATAAGTATAGCTGAGTATGGTCGCAAAGAGGATAAAAATAATGTTGGCAAGAAATTGTTTTAGAAAACTTTTTTTGCACTTTAAGTTGCCCGCCCCTCAGATATACTAATGCAATATTGATATAAACTTCCATTGCTCCAAATTTCCATGGACCTGCAGAGTACCAAAGAACCTTAGTTTTATATTAATTGTATGTTGTTTTCTGCTTCTGAAGATGGCCACCGTAAATACCCCATCCTTTTTCTTTTCCCACGCACCCTCCACAGATACGTCACTGCACACACAATTATTTTTGATTCGTATCTTTATGGTCAGTCGTCCTAATTTGAGTTTCATTAAACTTTGATTTTTTTCTCAAACTTAGGTGGTATTATTACTTCATTCATATTTCAGTTTAATGTCATCAGGTAAATGTAAATACTGTTACGAATTTGTTACAGGGTGTTTATTTTGCGTTTCAAAATAGAAAATTAATGTATTAAAACCCTCCGTTATGATAGAAGGACCGGAGGCTTATTTATACGGTATTTGTAATAAAGTCCAACATGTGCAAGAATGTTGAACGTAAACTTATAAAGTGTCACAATTTGTAGAAGTTTTGTTGTGTTCTTTTCTATGCTACATTTAATCTTTATAGGTTGCCTTGATGGCGAATTCAAGTGCGGAAACGACCGCTGTATTCCAGGATCGGAGCAATGTGACGGACAAATGCAATGTGTTGATGGCAGTGATGAAATGGGTTGTCCTACAGGTTTGTCTTCTAGTAACACTTGTAGTCATACAGTAAAATTACGCTATTAATTAACTGGTGATGTGTTTCAATGGCTTCTCTGATGAGGCGTTTCCATTTATCCGGGTATAGGCTCATGATTTTAAACAAAGTTTAAACAAAGACCCCGGTTTGGAATTTACAACCGTTTGCTTCCAGTCTCATCAGAGCCCTCCCTCAATAGGGGGCCTCTAGTTTTCTTCATCAAAAAAGGGCGCCATTGTGGTAGTGAATCACAGCCATGAGAAATGGCCGAAACCTGTACACAAACGAAATCAAGTGCAGAGAAATTGTTCTGAAAGGTATCCTTTTTTATATTTTAATCATTAAAAATGGAACACAGAAGTCTTCATAGTACTCTCTTAATCATCTTTATTCAACAGATATCTATTAGTATATTGAAGAAATGCCATGTTCTTATTTACTTAAATTTTATTTTTCGGAGACTGACAGTTTACCCTTCCGACTGAACCACTGATCATTAATCGTACTCTTGTTTTTTTCTTAACTGTAGATTTAGGCATTGGCTTAGTAGAATTATAAAACATAAACCAATTTTCTTCCCAATACTGTATTAGCCCGTTAATTAAGTTTTATTTACTGTAAAAATTGCACTGTAAAAAACGGGATGGCAAGACAATTCCATAAATTGTATGAGCATATACCCGTAAAATTTACGGGATTTTTTTGGCATCCTGGATACTAGGGCATTTTCCGTAAATTTTACGGGAACTTACCGTAAAATTAATCGTGTAACAGTAAAATGTCCGTAAAATTTACTGTACAAAAATAAAAATACCCGTAAAATTTATGAGATTTTCTTGGCATCCTGGCTGCCAGGATTTTTTCCGTAATTCTACGGAATTTATTTACAGTGTAGAAACAAATAATAGGCCTACCTAGTATTCTGCCTGACGCAAAAACATATAATTACATACATTGTAGTGCCCGCTGCTTAATGGGCTTGGATTCTGTCCCTAGTCACTAAGCGCAGGCTCGGTGATCTAGTGGTACGGACAGGCTAGTTACCTGGAGATTGTGGATTTAGTTCACTCCCGAGAACAACTTGTACATTTTTTTGCGTATTCGGTACATTTACACGTCAGAGTTGGGAAACACATATTATACCTTGATAGAAACAGTTTAGGAAGTATAAAGAAAACTATAGTCTGCTTCTGTTTTGCTGATTTCTTTAGTGGTGTCTCAGATTTCCTCACAGCGTTTGGGAACGGAACCAAAAGATTGAAGGTAATTAACATAAAACACGAACACAAATGTATTAACAAATAGTTTTTTGCTGTTTTATAAGTCATCTTCGGTGAAACAAAATAAGCTATTGAAGAAATCAACAAAAACAAAAGCTGACTTTAATTTTCTTAATAATTTTAAGCAGTTCCGACGTGTTTATCTAGAATTTATTTCATTCAAATAAAAATATATTCATTTTTAGAAGCACCGGTGGTGGAACTTCCACTTCGACTTGTTGGAGGACAGAACAGAAACGAAGGTCGATTGGAAGTACTTTATGGAGGAGCTTGGGGCACTGTTTGTGATGATTTATTCGATAAAAATGCAGCTCAAGTTGTATGCAGGAAACTTGGAATCAGGTTTGTGAACTCCATTAAGGATCCACTACAGATTCACAGTCAAAGATCGACACAGGATTGCAGCGGCCGGAGATCTGATAAAATATCTTTCTTTTCCAAAACATTTTATTAATTTTAATTCTGTGCTCGTTTATAGATCATACACAGATACAAAAAAATATAAAACAATCAATTACTGTCATTTTTTTCCAAATCCAAAAAGAAAAGCTTAGCTTTATTATTAGTAAAAATGGTACGCTATCAGTCTTTAGTATACTGTGTATCAGTGTTGTTTTGTTTTTCGGTACATAAAACATCACTAGTTCCCTAATTTTATCTGGGCAAGAAGTTCTTGTGCTTATTGCATGACTTGTTGTAAGTTACATTTAAATAATTTATGAAGTAGGTAGGCTTCGAAATTGTGCTGTAGTTTGGTGGTTAACATGCTTGCCTTCAATTCCGAGGTTCTTGGTCCAAACCTGCCTGCACACTAGGTTCTTTCCCACGACCTAACAACGGCACTCCCTAGCCTCATAATGAGGCTTGGTTTAGAAACCATGACGTAGATATCATCCTGCCCACTTACTGAGTCACGTATACGACCGCGTTGTTAGAAGACCGCCACCTACCGGTGATCGGATTACTAAACAGAGCCGTAGAGTCGAGGTGTCCGAAACTGTCAGTCAGGTCAGTAAATTTGATTTGTTTGTCAAAAGTTAAACTTGAATTAATGGCTCTCGTATTAGTATTATTCTATCTTTATTTACGGTACTATTGTTTCTGTAGTGGGGATGTTAAAGTTCTTTCAACTGTAACCTTTGGAGAAGGCAGTGGTCAGATAGTACTTGATGACGTCGAATGTATTGGCAATGAAGATGATCTCAACGAATGTAAACACGCACCGTTAACAAGACATAATTGTGGTCACAATGAAGATGTTGGTATTCGGTGTGGTATTGAGGCGGTCGTCGTAGGTAGGTTAAACACAACTTATGTGTCCCAAACTAGCCCGATACACATCGTGGTTAGTAGTAGACCAACCTTGCCCTTTATTGGAAAATCTGGGTATCCCATGCCCGGCAGATGAAAACAAAGTTCAAATAAACTTGAGAATATCTGAGATGTATGAGTAATTAGGAGAAAAAATGCTAGAAAAGAATAGAGACAGATAGTGGGGCAGTCATTGTAATGAAAACCCAGCATCAGAAATTGATGAATGGCATAATGACGGTGTGTAAACTAATGTAATTTTAATCTATTTTAGAACAAGGTACATGCGGTATCAAGATGACCACCTCTGGTGTGAATGCTCGTATTATTGGAGGAACGTCTGCCAAGAAAGGAAGCTGGCCTTGGCAAGCTCAGTTGGTACTGAAATCAACCGGCGAGCACTATTGTGGAGGCACCCTAATTTCAGAAGACTATGTAATCAGTGCTGCTCATTGTTTCACTAGGTAAGTGGGACGATTTAGGAGTGGGGTGGGAGCCTTAAAAGACTTACTGAATCTATAATTAATTTGTCGGACTGTACTAAATGCTCAGTAAATTTGGGAATACTTTTCGAAAAAAATCACAAGTAGTTTGTCTGGAGACGTGGCGGAGTCTCACCTAAGGGAAACTTCTAATTTTTCAACAAATATTCTCAACTGTGATTCATTGGTATTATAAAATATTGTTGATGTGTTTTTAGGTATACAAAGGAATTGTTTAAAGTTCGTCTCGGTGAACACGATCAACGCAGAAATGATAATACTGAACAAGTCTTCGATATCGAATGCCTTTACAACCATCCAAAATACGACGCCGACTCAACTAATAATGACATAGCAGTCTTAAAATTAAAACGGAAAAACAACCAAGGTGCCCAGTTTGGAAAACATGTTATGCCAGCTTGCTTACCTTGGCCAACTAATGGAACTGAGCAGTTCCAAAGCGGTCATGTCTGTTGGACGTCAGGATGGGGTAACACAGGTATGTGAAGAATTTCAATTTACAAAAAATGCTTAATATAATCATATAAATTCATAATGCTTTTAACAACCAGATATTCCTAAGTAATACATTACAAATATCATAGTTATCTTCTATTACATCAGATGTAATTGTTAGTTACATTCAATTTCTTTGATATCTAGTGTTAAAATTCGAAATAAAAAATTATCAATCATCATCATCATCATCATCATTATCATCATCATCATCATCATCACCACCACCATCCACAATTTATGCTGAATTCGTCGACTGGTGGATTAAGTTCTCCTGAAGTCATTAACACATTGTGTCTCCACCCACTTTTACCTCTAGTATCTGCTTTATAGGTTGTCTTTGGAATTTAAAACTTTGTCCTGCCAATTTTCTTTCATTTTGTTTATCTTTTTCATTATCTTTTACCAATGTCTGGTTCCTAATACTGTTGTGTTTTACTGTATATAAATGTGATTTTCATTTGTGTTTTGACATGTACGGTACCTCTATTCCTCTTTTAGGTGGCGACTACCCAAATGTACTTCAAGAAGCCCGTATACCGCTAATTGCACGTTCGGAATGTCGAAGCAAGAATGTATATGGAAACAAACTAACAGCCAAAATGTTCTGCGCGGGTTATTTGGGAGGTGGCATCGACTCGTGCGATGGGGACAGCGGCGGACCATTAGTATGTGAACGAGACGGAACGTGGACGTTGTATGGAGTCACGTCATGGGGTTACGGATGTGCCCAGGCTAATGCACCCGGTGTGTATACACGGGTATCAGAATATATTAATTGGATTGAACAAAAAAAGAATTCAAGGGTATGTGAATAAATCCTTCTGTCGAATTGAAATCAACTGTGTCCATGGAGATACTACTATGCCTACTAGTTTCTCCAAGAATGACAATTCATTATTTTAATTATTTAATATAGTTGCCTTAGAATAAAATAATTACCAGAAGCTCTGTACATGGCCCGGCAAATAAATAACAGGAAGGATTTTAGTTCATACTTAAAACAAGAAAGGTAGTTTGAGTCCGAAGTGTCACTGGAAGGTTATTCCAAGACCGTGGACCTGTAACTCCAAACAACCTCTCAGTAAAAGTTAGTTTTGGGGAACTTCTAGCCTAATCTGATCGCACACCAGATCTTCTCGGAATTCTAACATCTACCAGATCACAACGATATTCAGGAGTATGTCCACTCAAACACTTGTAAACTAATGTGAGGGTTTTGAAGTCGATCATTTGGCGTACTGCCAGCCAGTGTAGTTACTTCCATAGCAATTTCTCAATTATGTGAATAATTTGTAAATTGATTTACTTTACCAGTTTATTAACTATGTTAAAAGAAAAATAAAACCAGACTTTATTGTGAATAAAACTTAAATAATTTACTAGAAAATAATGTTGATACTTCTTGTTTATATCTTTGATTTTACTATGAAATGTAAAGAAAAAATAAACAGCTTGAATCTTTATAATTATTTTATGTTTGACTACTTTGGAATGCTAGAAAATTGTCGAGGCCTGCCAGTGCCACTCTTGCTTTTAAGTCTATCTTGGCCCAAGATGCTTGGAGAATGCGCTTCACTTTTATTCCAGTCCGGACATGGCAGCAACCCGTCAGTGACATCCGAAAGACGCACAAACTGCTACGCGCGTGTACAGAAAGGCGCGTGAAGAGACGCACAACGCACGCATATAGAGACGCAAAACGCGTGCTTGCAGTGTTTAACAAATAAGAGCGTCCACGCTTTGTCTCTACGCGCAGCCTTTTGTACGCATGCGTATTTGCACGTCTTCGTCGTCTGACGAAAAAAAACACCACCCTGAACAAGTTCATTGCAAACAACAAGAAAGCGCTTTGTATCCTAACGGTTAAACACAAGTAACTGAGATTTTTTTTCAAAATAAACTAATATTCCACGTATAATACACTTATCACACTGGGAGCTAATAGCCAAAATGTTTATACCTTAACTAAAATTAATTCTTATTTTAACGTTTCAGGCGCTAAAATATGGAATGAAATACCAGTAAATATAAAACTCTCGCATTGCAATTAAATCAAACATAAATGTATTACTGTACAATAAAATTTAATGACAAAAAAGTTCGACGTTTCGGAACCATCTTGGAACCATTTTCAAGAATAAATGAC
>JAOTQE010061292.1:0-18616 GCA_025631205.1 Nesometra sesokonis | reverse complement strand
TCTTAAATCACTTACAATGTGGCATCAGCATTATTTTACCTTGAATTGCCTGTTTTAATAAATTGTTATAACTACAATTGTTTAACCATACACCATTATTATGACATTAAAACTAGTATAACGTTTTCGTAAAAAATTCAAACGTGATGTGGCACGTAAGTTTCCTAAAATAGCGCCTAGCGCCCTCAATTACTGTTACTATGGAATTTTTGTTCGAGATTCAATACTCAACACGGTCTTAGGAAAGTCTGTTTTATAGCAGTGGTCTAACTTGGGTGACTTTGCTAAGACCGTTTATGTGTTAAAGCCGGCTTTATTCTGTAAGTTAAGACCATCAGTTAAGACTGTTTAATAGCAATCCGCCCCTGTTCTATTAGTTTTATCTCTACTTCTCAACTATGAGCTTTCTTATTTACAAACACCTTTTAGCCCAAGTAGTGTGTAAATGAGGTCAAATTTCAAAACTTTTTCAAATGATATTTTACATAATTTCAGGTGGTTATTTCTGCCCTTCATTTGGTATGACTGAAGTATTGGAATTATGCTGGGGAGGTTATTACTGCCCCAGTGGTGTTTCTGTACCAAACCCTGCTGAATATCGATGTCCGGCTGGTATGCATTGCCCTAATGGAAGTGAGATCTATCAACCATGTCCTAGCGGACAGTTCACCAACTACACTGGTGCTTCTGAGTGCGATATCTGTCCTGCTGGATATTACTGTACACCTGTGGTTCCTGAGAATGCAAGTTTGGCAGCCCTACCTTGCCCTCCGGGATATTTCTGTGACTTTGGTAAGTACATGGAAGGGTTTCCTGTGTATTTACAAGAGATGAAGTCAATACCTAATTTCAGTTGTCTTGTCAAGACTTTTCTTTTCCAGAGTAGATACTTCTTTCTGTTTGAAATGTTTATAGTTAATGTGTGCATCATTGTTCTGTACTTCTAAGAATATAATGAGAAAATTGATAGGCACTCTTTAGTTTTGTACAGCGTCATATAAGTATTCTCTAATAATAATAATAATAATGATCATGAATGCTATGATATAAGCAACCTCACAATTTTACACAGTACAAAATTTTGGAACTTATAATTACCTACAATTTCTGTTGTGTGAAGTGGCTGATAGTGTGATACTTTGTCAGAATGGGTCAGACTATTGCACTGTGCCTATCTTGGTGGACTGAAGGAATGTGGAAAAATGGCTTACACAAGAACACAAACCAATTGACAAGCATGAGTCTCCAAATCCGGACTATACATTTTATACAACTGCCAACTTGGTTCACTTATTATGTTAGTAATTTGGTTTTTTTTGTTTTGTGGAATAGAATTTGTTATTGTCCACTGCTTTTTTAAACCAAGGAGTGAAAGTGAAATGTATCATCAGCCCATTATCAATGTTTTGATTTTTACATTGTTGATTTGTTTTAATTAACAGGCACCGGACTTGATTGGCAACCTTGTCCAGCCGGCACGTATAGCAACGCAACTCATCTAACACAGCAATCACAGTGCCTGGCATGCGACGGTGGTAAATATTGCCAGGGGACTCATCTGATTGAGCCAACTGATGTATGCGAGCCTGGTTTCTTCTGTACATCTGGAATGGATCGACCAAACCCTGGAGCAGCTGATGTCACACTTAATGACACAAGTTGTACCTGTCCTGAACAAAGTGTCTATACAGGTATAATTACAAAATTTGCTGTCTGTAGAATTTTATAATCTGTAATAACCAAACATCTTCTCAATGCTATATCTAGGGGCCGCTGTCTTGATTACTATTCTAATCACCCATTTTTCTGTGGCAGATATGTAACACATTTAGTTGTGCGCATTACCTAGGTAGTAGTGTGAAGGAAGTTTTTTTTTGTATTTTTTGCATCTTTAAAATAGTTTTATTTCATTAAGTCATTATCCACAACAGTGAAAATCTCAAATAGTACCCAAATGGCTTAATTCACTTACAATAATAATTTTCAAGACGGCCACATAAGTCACACCTCATTTATCTTCATAATGCTTTTACCAAAGATGACAGCTTTTAAACCATTGTATAATGCCATGAATCAATTAGAGGACCAGTTGTTCACCTGTTAAAGAGTGCCTAGATAAGCAGTTAGCGCAGACCCCAACAGCTTTTCGAGCTATTGTATATATCATTAGGTTGTAGGTTAGAGAATAAAGGTAGTATGTAACAAACAAGTGAAGTCTTCCACTCATTGTTGAACTGGTCTATCATCTCCGATACGACATGACATAGCTTTGTGAACAATGCAATAAATAATACATATTCCAAGCAATGAGATACATACCATCGTGACAGCATTCAACATTCCTGATGATAACATAATTTATGTCAAAGTATTGAATCCTGTCACAATGGCATGTATCACATTGCTTGAGGTATGTACTATACCTTCTGACTAGAAGTTGTTTAGTGGACATTTAGGATAATGCAATGTATATTACACAAATAAACTTCCAGTTTTAAAATAACAGAATGTTTTTTCAAATATGTGTAACACACAAAGAGGTTATTAATAGTAAATGTTTCTCATATATTAGGTATTGGTGGCGTGTGTCCAGTCGGTCACTACTGTCCAGCAGAAACAGTGACTCCAAATCCATGTGAGGCCGGTAGCTATGCTGCCATCACTCAACAAGCTGAGTGTACTGAATGTCCGGAGGGATACTACTGTGAGGTCGGGTCAACTGGATTTACTAACTTCTCATGTCCTACAGGTCAGTAAAGCACATACTGTATGTGGCATAGCCAAGCCAAATGACATATGTCACAAAGCTAGTTTTCCAAAATAGGAAAAAAAAATTAAAAATTGTCATTTTTTTTCAAATCTTATTTTATTTCAAAAACACACAGTTTAAAGATTAGACTTTCAAACTACATTAACTATTTTCATATATTTGATCAAAAATGTTCATAAAATGGAAATTAAAATGACCCTGCTATAGTTAACGTATACTGATAAGTAATTTTCAAATGCAGTTTTCTCAAAACTTACATTTTGAATGTTCAAACTTTGATTGTTCATAACTTCGCAAGGAAACGTTGTATGATACTGATTTGTTTTGCATGTTAAAGATAATTGGTAGTTGTAATTTTAATTTTCCAATTTTTCGACTTATGTCAAAGGACTAAATATGGAAGTAACCACTTTAATTATGACTGTATCAGAAAGTTGAATTATCAACATCCAAGTAACTATAAAATTAACTTTAATAATTAATAAACTTTATATTTCTTATTTTATAGGCCACTATTGCCCCAATGGTACCAAATATTCCATTGAGTTCCCTTGTCAACCTGGTACATTCAATGCACACACCAATGGAATCTCTGATGCAGATTGTGAACTCTGTCCACCAGGCAAATACTGTGAAGGATCTGGTAACAGCAACTATACGGATGAGTGTGATGCTGGGTGGTATTGTGAAGGAAGTGCAACAATGCGTAATGATACTGTCCATGGAGGAATATGTCAACCAGGATACTATTGCCCAAGAGGTATGCTATATTGTATTATTGTTGATAAAGTTAATGACCATAACGAGGAAATAT
Source organism: Nesometra sesokonis (assembly GCA_025631205.1). Classification (NCBI taxonomy): domain Eukaryota; kingdom Metazoa; phylum Echinodermata; class Crinoidea; order Comatulida; family Antedonidae; genus Nesometra; species Nesometra sesokonis. The sequence goes on along the minus strand of JAOTQE010061292.1, from coordinate 15,032 downwards.
TATGTTTATAATATACAATTGAAGACGTGGATAGCACTGGTGTCCTCCGCAGTGTTCTCCCCAGCATCATAGGCAAGAGTTATGGTAAACATCAGATCAATCATAGTTGAGGCTGACTCAGGGTAAAGCCACATTTACATTGGACTTCTTTTGGTAAAACTAACCAACACACTGGCTAGCTTTACCATTATTAGTGCAGTCTGCACAGGAAGTTTACCTAGGCCTAACCATTGAGAAAATGAAACTTACCCATGCCATTTGGTTAGTTTAACAGAGTCCTGCCTGCCCAGGAAAACTTACCAGGTTAGTTTTACCAAGCAGGAAAGTACAATGAGAACAGCATGACTTGGGTATACTTCCCAAGTCATATTACAGAATGGCCTTCATTGGTCAGTTGGGTACTCATGTGAGTTGTGACCTTGAATAATGTGGTTTATTTTTACAAATTTCACCATAGCTTGTGGTAAAACTAACCAGGCCAAATAATCAATGTGTGAACAATGGTAAAATTTAACTAATTGTCTTGATAAAATATTCCTTTAAGTATAAAACCACTCAATGTTGGGTTGACTTATACCTAAAGTTTTAATCTAATAAATCATCTTACAGGCAGTGGTAATCCAATTCCATGTGACGGTGGTAGTTACTGCCAGATCGCCGGACTCGATTCACCAACAGAACTTTGTGCTCCTGGCTTCTACTGTATCCTAGGCTCAACAACAGCAACACCTACCGATGGCACAGAGGGCAATGAGTGCCCTGCTGGATACTACTGTGAGGAGGGGTCTCCGTACCCTAGAGGTTGTCCTCCAGGAACGTTCAGCGATGCTGTCAGGAATGAGAACATAAGTGACTGCACGCAATGTCTGGATGGAGAGTATTGTGGAGCTTACAATCTAACTGCTCCTACTGGTATGCTTTTTATATTACTAATTAATTTATTTCCTGAATTATGTATTATAATGTGTTTTTACACAAATAATATGGATGGCTAGAAAGTGGTAGTAATATTATATTACCTTTAGATTTCCATTAGTATTAGCTTTATTGTTGTTTTTTATAAACAATATTAAACAAGTACTCGTATCTCAATGAGCCCCAATTCTACCATTCTTTTAAATTGTGTAAAAACTGATTATAAATACAAATGTGTACATTATTTTATTAGCCAATCAAATGGGTTATATACAGTGCCCTCATCTGCTAATTTATCTACTGAGAAAACCTACTTGGAAAATTGATTTCATTATTTTCTCCTAAACCTCAGTTCTTTTGGCAACCGGATTTTGAAGTTTGTCAATTAGGTAAGAGGTTTAACTTGCAACCTGTATGAATTTCAAGGTTTGAGTTCAATTGCAAAAGTGGCTGAGTGATAAGGACACTGCAACTTATAGCCATAACATTGGCCGTGTCTGAGGTTCTACTCACAAGTTGTTCTGATAGTGGAACAAGCCTTTTTCATTAATGACTTTGGTAAAGGTCTATACACATCAGTGCACTTAAAAACCTAGTGCATCTTGACAGACGAATGAAGTACCAACTCAAGGTCTTCTGAGTTAGGAAAGTTGTCATCTTGTGAGATTCAGTCCAACAGGCTTCAATTTACACAAATAGTTCTACATTGAAAATTTGAAGTTGTTTTCATTTTTACATATACATACTAAGTCTGTTTTCTAAAAAGTAAATTTATTCATTCAAATCACACAATTTTCTGCTCATGGGCATGCATAGTTTAATTTTATACTACAAGGTTTTCTACTGCTCACACCCATGCATGGAAATTTATGACTTATTTGAATAAATTCACCTTGTGGAAAACAGCCTTTAATCAAATAAACAGTTTTATAATCTTACCATTACAATTTGTTTTACAGGTAACTGTAGCAGGGGGTACTACTGCCCTCGTGGTCAGAGTGATATCCAAGCATATGAATGCCCAGTTGGTCATTTCTGTCCAGAACATACATTCAATCCATTCCTATGTCCAAGTGGAACGTATCAGGCTGATCCTGGCCAGTGGGACTGTGACACCTGTCCTGCAGGATACTATTGTGACAAGTAAGTCAAAGTGGACTGTTGCATTGTTAGGAAGATTGGATAGACTACGACCTTACCAAAATTAAACTCTATAGCAGGCCACCTTTACTATAGGTCATGGAATATTGTAGAGAATGGAGTGTAGTTTATGATATTTCTTCATTTAGTGTTAAATGTTGAAGACAGTAATAAATATCCATTTAAACAAATGTATTTTTGTACAGTTCTCAATTTGATTTTAAAACTAAAATACCCTATTCTTCTTTCCACAGTTCTTTGGGTGTAGTGGTAATTAATGACACAAACACTTGCCCTGCGGGCTTCTACTGTCTGTCCGGCACAAAGCGTTATGATCAGTACCCTTGTCCAGCTGGTACATACGGCAACGACACAGGTTATGATGATATTAATGATTGTACACCTTGCTCCGGTGGTTACTATTGTGAGGAGGTTGGACAGACAATGCCAGCGGGACTTTGCGAGCCGGGATTTTACTGTCGCCAGTATGCTAACACGTCCACGCCAGATCTTGGTTACAATGCTGATGTTTGTCCACAAGGTACAGTATGTCCATATTATGCTATACTGATTGTTTGAAGTGGTGCTTTTGCTTTGTGGTTAATATATTTGCCTTCCAATCTTGAGCTTCTGGTTTCTAAAGTTGCTGCACACTTCTTTCCCATGACCTAAAAACGTCACTCCTCAAGCCTCATAATGAGACTTGGTTTAGAAAGCATAACGTTGATGTGGCGAAAAAACTCGCTATTGGGTGTGATATGAATAAAATAAATACAATTTTAGGCTGTTTTCACATAAAATTCATGTTACATTTCTCCATACACTCCTATGTCTGTTTCTTCTTTCAAACAAATGATCACATAATATTGTTTTTTTGTTTTTTAGGCTCGTACTGCCCTATGGGAACCGCAGAGCCTGAGCCTTGCCCACCAGGCCGATTTGGTGGTTCTGATGGCCTGCAGAATTCCACAGACTGTACACTCTGTCTCGCTGGCTGGTATTGTGAAAGCTCTGGCCTACTCCTTTCTGAAGGTATGTTAATGTGAATTTCACTATTTAGGAAAAATGTTGAATTGTATAAAATTTAAAAAAAAAGTAAGTCACTCTCTTATTTTGTATATTTCTTCAAGTATTGTCAGGCTTGTAAAAATTAAGCTTGGTTACATCGCATTTTGCAACTTAATTCCTGGATAGTAGAACTAAATAAATCAAAGGGGATAAACAATTTTGATGGAATGAACAAAAAAAAAACCATAAAAGACAATGTTCCAACTGTGACACACAGTCATCTTCAGAGAAACAAAACACAAAATGAAGATGACTATTTTGTAATTCAATTCTTCTCAATTCGTAGGCTTGTGTAGTGCTGGCTACTACTGCCCAACTGGATCTGATTCCCGAACTATGGAAGTATGCACCCCTGGCAATTATTGTCCAGAAGGATCGGACTTGCCTGCTGCTTGTCCAGAGGGAACTTTCAGCCCATACGAACGGTTTGAGAATGAGTCGCAGTGTGTATCATGTACGGCTGGAAGCTACTGTGATATGCAAGGTAATTATCTCTTAACAAATGTTGATGGCAAAAATGGTAATAGTCCGTTTAATTTCTTGTTCATTGGTGTGCAACAAACTAGAAATAATCTATAGATCAGAAGGATTATTTGCAATAAAATCTGTTAATATCTTGTGCAGAATGTGTATCGCATTTTGTGGTAAATTATAATTAAGTTGTATTTAATAGGTTTTAATAAAATTAAGAATTAGTAAAGTATTATTTTACTATAGAAGCAGTCAATATGGACACCTGTTAAAGAAGGATGCAATGTTTTCCATCATTGGCTGCTGAGTTGCATTCTTTTAAAGATATACATTGTTTCCACTATACTATCCTTATATTTCAATCTATGTATATATAAACATATAACATTTGCGGTACATCACATATGTAGTTGTAAGCTATTAAATGTTTCCATCGATGTGCTTCGATTGTCCCCAGTATTGAGAGTGCAGATAGTCCAATGAGTTGGCTTATAAATGTTAGCAAGAGTAGAGATGGAGAAACTAGATAAAACAAAGCATCGTTTCAAGGACTCATTGGACTATCTGCACTTGAAATGTTGAGTAGCTTACAACTACATAATGGTGTAACGCAAACGTTATTTGATGACATCTCAAGTGTAAAACTTCAAGCAATAAAATCTATGTATCCACACAAGTCAAAGTTTAGTCTGGTCCTGGAGCCATTGTCACCATTAGATAGACTTTTCTTCATCAATAGTTCTATGGATGTTTGCCTTTTCGTCGAGCCGGAATCTCATTTCCCTGGCCAATACAGTTCTGACAGTGTCAAATGTGTAGAAATGTAAAGTCTATATGCACTATGCACTGTATGGTGTATTTGATGAAGTAAATGTAGTTGCATCAATCAATTTCACAACACACTTTGAATAAAGGACCTCAAATGATTAACCGTACATTTTTATGGCTCACAAGGCAGATTCCATACATATGCTATGAGAAATCTGCCTTGAGTTTTCTTTTTTGCATGTCTGGTCTCTTGACTATATTGCATTTTATACTCCCAACTATCATCCAGGTATGATTGCACCAGCTGGCCCATGTGAACCAGGATATTATTGTCCAGGGGGTCAGATTGACTCAAGACCAGTTGATTATGCTTGCACTATTGGTCACTACTGCCCACTGAACTCAAGTGAACCACTACCATGTGCTAACGGAACCTACATGAACCAGACACATGCTCCAGAATGCTTTGTTTGTCCTGAAGGATGGTAAATTTTTTTTTCTTGTCATTAAAAAACCACAAACTTTGTTTGTTTATTCATTCGCTTGCTCAAATTCTCACCTGCTTGTTTGTTCATAATTTCACATAAATTGCCATTATATACTATTAAATGTAAAATTGTCCTAACCATTCAGTAAAATTGTTTTTCTTTTCACCAATATCTACATTGATCTACATATCTCTTTAAGTCCATCATTAATTCATCTCCCCAATATATTTCTGTCCATTTTCAATTTCATTCCTCAACATGCACTCGTACTTTGAGGTCAACATCGGACCAAATGCTTTTTTTCTGCCCACCTTGGCAGTTAAAATCATGTGGGAAAAGATCCTTCAAGGTTGCTGCACCTAAGTTATGGAATGCCTTACTATTGTCTATTCGTGATTCACTCTCTGTTTGTTTACCTATTTAGACTTTAGTATTTTGCGCTATATGAATATTTAACCATTAGCCATTATCTTACATGAAACATTGTTTTATATTCATTGTTGTTTTGAGTATACTGGAAGATGTACCTTGCAGGAAATTAAACAAACGTTGATCGGCATGTAAATAAGTCTGATTAAAACTCTTTATTTGGTTTGAAGGTATGACATAAAATTTTTCGATTTTGACAGGCAAAAAATTTGACCTGATTGACAGGTTCAGTGTACATTTCAGTACTTTTATCAGAGTTACTCTAAAGAAAGTGCTCATGAAATCAACACTGAAATTGTCAGTGAGATCAGCTCAGATTTGTTTTGGTTTGTCAAAATTGAAATTTTCCATAATGTAAGCAAGTTTCCTACCACTCATCAACCACTACACTGTATGTATTTGTTCCGATAGGTATTGCGTACTTGGCAATCTAGTTAATGAATGCCCAGAAGGCTACTACTGTCCTACAGGCACTGGCTTCGACTGGCAATCATGCCCTCGAGGAACGTTTAACAACCAGACAGGCTTAGCTAATGAAGAACAGTGTCAGCTATGTCCAGGTGGTTTCTACTGTGATATGTTGGCGGGAACAACAGCTACTAAGGAGTGTGCAGAAGGTAAATATCAATCCAAACTATTAAACTATATTTGACAAAAAACTTGGATATATCTGTATATGATAATGATATATCCATGGTTTGAAGTCATCATGACCATATATAGGCATATCACAGTTTTTTGTCAAAGAAAATTTTATAATCTGGATTTAGCTTAAGTGGTAGTTAATAATTATAGAATGCTAAGAAATTGTCTATGAATTGGCTTACCTATGAACCGATGGTAGTCGTGGCAATCTCATGCTCAGAAACTTTTGAAAAACCATGTGGTTTTTATGATAAACAACCAAGTATAGAACAGATGAAAAATAATTCATTGGAAACCTATGTAAATGCTCAGTGTGCATAATTTTTATTATAAATAATAGTTTTTAAATGTCATGAAACATGAGAAAGCCTACTATCTGTTATATTCATTTTCATAATAATATGTACACCTTGGAAACCATGTAGTCAAACAGTATAGAAAATTTAATTAGATGTCAGTGCTCCCAAGTCTCCCGGATTAGCCTGGAGTCTCCAGGAATTTTGTGTTATCTCCCGGGCTCCAGGAAATATCCAATTTTCTCAAGGAATTTGAATTTTTCATGATTATCTCCAGGATTTTTAATAAATTAACAATATGAACCAAATATATGTAGAATTTTTCATTTATTTGGATGCTAAATTGTATTTTGAAGGTTTTTTGTCAATAATTGTACCAAATATAATAGTAAACACATTTTCATTTGTAATAATCATAGCATTGTTGTTCATACAATTTTACTTTTCGATGCCCATATAGCACCAAAAAATAGTTATGAACACTTTCCGACAAAATCTCCAGGATTTCCGGTTTTTCAAGTTGGGAGCTCTGAGATGTACATATATTTCCCTGCTATAAAAATTCTTATTGGGTAAAGGAAAGTTAATTTGTGCATGCATGACATTACTCAAGCGCAACATTGAAAAAAACTATTTCTAACAGAAAAAGAGGTCATATTCAACATTAATTCTTACAAAATATAATGAGTAAACTTTAAAACTGAGATAATAATTTGTAATCGATTGTAGGTGCTATCCTAAGAAGACAATTTACATCACAATTTTTGGGGCTAACAGTAAATCACAAATTTGATTTCCCTGGATTTTAACTGAACAGTACTTCACCATTCTACTTTTTTGTTTAAACATGATGACAGGGTATGGTCTGATTAATTCATTTAATATCAAAAGTTGTATCTGTCAAATGACGACATTTGTCAGTGTCTGCCAAGAGATATCTAAAAAGATGGCAACTTGTACCACTCAGTAATTATATTAGTATACATAAAGTTAACCTTATTATTTACAGGATATTACTGTGAGTATGGTGTTGATGTTGCCACACCACTTGGTGAATACAATGTGACATTTGAAAATGGAACCTGCCAGTACCTTGATGGTCAAACTGGAGTCGGGGCAATCTGCCCAGAGGGACACTACTGTCCACAGGGAAGTGAACGACCAATTCCTTGTATTGCGGGAACATATGCCAACACAACCGGATTTCCAGAATGCTTGGAGTGCCCAGAGCAATACTACTGCTTAGAAGGTACATTATATCTTTTTTGTCTTTCATTGTTTTGTGATTTCAAATTCTCTTGGTTTCTTCATATTACAAGACCAATGGATATTCTCCTGATACCATTGTCTAAAGCTCTATAGAAGGTAAAATGAGGCTTGTTGTGGCAAAACCACCCAGTTGTCATGCAGAAAGTTATTGAGAAATAAGCAAATAAACAACAGGAAATATGAACAAATACAAAGGAAATGTGTGTATATTTTGTCAACTTTGGATATAGATATCCTATTTTGATAATTGACTCCTCAATTTAAAGCTTGCAAAAGATGTAATATGGTTTTAATAATAACCCAATTTTCAATTTTTTTCTACAACTTGGTGGTTTTTGCTGTGGCATGCCTTAAATAAGGAAAAAGTACACCAAGGAAATCTGGCAATGGAAACTGACACGGCAACCCAACATGAAAGACAGCTGCCAATCCAGTATCAAGAAATTGTTAGATCTGTCACATTGTCATTTTCTAGTTGAAGCCAGTAATAGAGAGGCATGGATGGATCTAATCCATCATTCCTCATGCATGATCTACCTGGTCATGTACAACTAGAATTACCTTGGTTGATTCTTTTGTTTAATCAAATGTTTTAGCTTGGTTAATTATAAGTTGTAAATCATATGTCTGTAAGTTTTATTTTGTAAATACATGCACAAGGAATATATTTGTCACATTATTGTGTAGTAGATTTTACAATTACAAAATCCAAGCAAAAAAGATTAATGTGCTTCATTTTGTAGTGTCCACAAAACAAATTAAATGACTCTTGGTTTATATTTTTAATGTTTTGAAATAACGAAATGATATAAAAATGATAGATCAGTATTACTTATGAGTCATAAAAACATATCTAGAATCTGAAATACATTCAACTCTCTTAGAACTGACCAAACATCTGGCTGTGGTTTTCTTGACAATTTGGTTTAAAGAGAGTTAATTTCTTAAGAAATGGCCATTTAAACTAAACAACAAATTCTGTGAATTTGAAACTGTTTTATGTATAAACACATTATTACCTCTACCAACAAAGTTGCCGAGGATATGTTTTCATTCGTGTAGGTAGGTATGTGTGTGTTTGTCTGTTCACAGCATAATTTAAAAGTAATTGACAAGATTTTGGAAATGATTTTGGTAAATCCGTGGTCGCCTGTGGGGCCTCGGGAAAATGGTTACCCTTATTGTAAAACAACCAATCACCGCTGTACAGTACCTTTGTAGTAAACATTCTAATTATCTTCCAATCTAAGTTTTCCTGCGATCCAATCCACCTTTGAGCAAATTGTCCAATCTATGATGATTTTTTGTGGTTATCTGTGTTTTACAAGAATCAATCACTGTAGCTTTGTTGTTAATACTCCTACCTTCCAGTTTAAAATCCTCAAAAAAGGACAGTGTGTACAGAATTTGTAAAGCTGCATTTGCAAAAATTTTGGATGCTTGGTAGAGGTTCTCCGGTGCTTATAGTGTTAATAATATTATTAACTTTAAATCACACAAAGTTTTCTCTCTTTTTAGGTTCAGTGATCTATGATGATAAACCATGCCCTTCAGGACACTACTGTCCTCCCGGAACTCCCTCTGAGTTTGCGTTCCCTTGTCCAGAAGGAACCTATTACAACCTAACAAAGGCACGTGAACAGTCTGATTGCATCCCTTGCCCAGGAGGTTATTACTGTGAAGTGGATGGACTTACAAACCCTACGGATCAGTGTGCACCTAGATGGTATTGCAGCGGAAGCTCAAACTCATCAATGACCACTATATTTGGTGGGGAATGTCAGCCTGGTTATTACTGCCCTGAAGGGTCATATGAAATGACACCTTGTGACCCTGGGATGTTCTGTCAGATATCTGGATTGTATTTACCATCTGGCAACTGCACTCAAGGTAAAAGTTCTTTTGTAATTAATACCAGACTTGAAACTAGTTCACATCTAGTTCACAACTCCAGATTTTGATTTTACTAGTTGCAGAAAAGTCTCTGCACCATCTCCTAATAATACGGAGTCGTCAATGAGTCGCAAGAATTTAAACATATTTGATTTTTATTTGAGACTTTAGCACTCTCTGCGAAGTCTCCACAACATGTCTGAGAAGTCTCCATCAGTTGCGGAGACAGCATGTCTCAGTGACGTCTCAGTAACCTTGTGAAGGGCAGGGTAAAATAATGTGACTGCCTGAAATGTGTCAGAGACTCGCTGCAACTAGTAAGGCCTCGCAGATGTTGCAGACACTATTTGGAGACTGGAGCAACTTCCCCGCGATTGTCGGGAAAAGTTTTTGACAACATGACTCTAAGACTTCGCAGAAATGTCTCCTTGGAGATAGCGCAATCCGTTTTTATGTTGGAGACATCTTCACGACTGCAAGTTGGAGATGTCGCAGGATTTCCATTGGTGAGATATAACCTTTAATGCTTGAAATCCTAAAATGCTCCATGACACACCAACTACCAGTGAAAATACTGCATAATCCCTTGTTTCCAACCTGAATCACATGCTTGGGCTATTATGACATGCAGAATAACAATTTATTTTAAATTGTATGTTGCAGGTTATTATTGTCTACTTGAAGCCACCATACCAACCCCAACTGATAATATCACTGGCAACATCTGTCCAGTTGGTCACTACTGTCCTGAGGGTACACCAGATAAGATCCCATGCCCATCAGGTTACTTCCTAGACTCTGAACAGAACAGCGACCTCTTGGACTGCATTAACTGTACAGCAGGAAGCTACTGTCCTGGTGTTGGACGAGAGTATCCAATTGGCCCATGTGATGCTGGATTCTACTGCCCCACTGGTCAGAGCCAAGCAAGCCCACCGGAATACATGTAAGGATAGTTTTAATATATTTTACAACTACAAGGAAATCAAAGCTTCTTTTAAACTTGCCAACCATGACCTTACTTCTAAGAAAAGTTTTCCTAGTGGGTGTGGGTTGTTAAAATTGGTAGGCAATCAACAGTTTTGAATAAATATTCTAAATAGATTTTCATTTTTAGAGACATTCGGAAATGTTTTCTGGTCATTTTAAATCTAATTGTCGAATAGGAAGAGGCTATATTCCATAGAGCTACAATTATTGAATTTGAATTTCTAGGGGTTGTATTATGTAAGGCTGTTTCTAAAACCGGTCTACTGGTGTATCCAATTTTACAAGCCTGAAACCTTTATTATAAAAGCATGGTTTTTGGGCAAGTTGCACCATTGTAATACAATATTGTTAATTTTTTAAAACTTTATTGCTACTCTATTTTCTGGATATTAGGAGTAACCCTATAAAAGTGAAAGTAGATCCTGATCTGGCTCCACCGGGATTACAACAAGGTGGCCTAATCCCACTGGAAAATGATCACACTATCGGAATCCCAGGGGAATTAATCCCCACATAGTGAGGATTTTTAGAAATATCCATATTTTTTAAATCCCGGAAGTTACTTTAATGGGTTCCAAAATATTGTAAGTATGATAAAATTATTTAGAAGTTTACATACTTTCGATGGCATAAACGTAAGTGACAATGTGATCATGCACAGTAATAGCTGTAGTGTGATTACGTAAATGAGAAAAGAAAGCAGAAGGCCATCAACATTTGTAGACGTATCCCTTCACAGTTTTAGGATCATATAAACCTAACATACTCCTATTATTTGATTTTGAACCCCATGAATCCTTTCAAAAATTATCTAGTTATTATAGAAAAATTCAACTTAGTTGGTAAAACAGGAAAAAATATGTGAGAAATTTCCTGGAGCCCACAAGATGGACAAAGAATCTGGTAGATTCCAGGGCAGTGGTGGAAACATGTGAGAGCGTATATTACGCACTAAACCAAGGGGAATGAGCTGAAGGAGCCCATCGTATAAAGTGCATCATACATCAGTTTATTTTCTTGTCCATTTCATTCTTTCTTTAAGATGCCCAAGTGGACACTACTGTGAGATTGGATCTGATGATCCTGTCCGCTGCGAGAATGGAACCTACCAAGATGAACAAGGTCAAAGTTCATGCAAGACCTGTCCATCAGGATACTTCTGTGACAATACTATGACATGGGTTGTTCTTAATAATGACACAACACTGTGCCCAATGGGGTATTACTGCCCAGCAGGAACACAGTTTAGCAGTGAATTTCCATGTCCAATTGGAACATTTAACAACCTAACAGGTAAAGGTTTATTGTTGATTGCACTATATTACATCTTCTTTTATACCATATGTGGTGATTTCTATGGTAGATTTTACACCATTTTTCTTGCAAGACTACATGATTTCAAAGACATGGATGATATTAACACTTTTTTGTGGGATTTGTTAATTTATTGAACCTATATATGACAGAATCCGAAAGGTCCACTAATCAACTTCAAGTAAGAAAGTACTTTATAAATGCATACTCCAAGCAATGAGATACACACTATCGTGACGATTCAATATTTTGACATAAATTATTTTTTAATCGTATTATCATTATGATATAATTTATTTTGAATTATTGAATCCTGTCACGATGACATGTATCTCATTGCTTGGAGTATGCATTATACTTTTCTATATGTGACAAGTATTTATAATATTTAAATGTGAACAGTAGAGAAAATCCGACCAAAATTGAAAAAATAATTGTAAGTATTGATTGAAATCAAGTCCCACATCTGAAGATGATAGGTCTATTAATGACAGGTCTATCGTTTCACCCTGCCCGGGGTGCAGCTATAGGGTAGCCAAAACAGTAGTGGAAAGAGCTCAGACAGGGCCTAGGCCCTTCTCACTGCCATGATAAAACAGCCAGATCGTATCACTAAGTAAACAGTGCACATAGACAAGTATTTATAGTATAGCTAAAAAATTACAATACGTAGTAAGATACAAGAAATGATGGCTAAACTATTATTATCATGAGTATGTATTTTATGATTTCAACTTCATTGTAGGCAAAGGTACGTTTCATCATGGCATTACACCGTGGCATATTCAGAGGTGCTTGTGCACCCCTCTTGAGAGGTAAAAATTACAATTAGCACATATATATCAGGATTGAGTTTTCGAGCACCCCCTTCAGAGGAAACAAATGTTTAATGTAAGAAGAAAAAAAAAACATGAAATCAACCTTGGCACTGCAAAAAGACCTACAATATGAGAAATAATATCTTTTTTTATAACTTGCTATTTCAAAATGCAATCAGATTTGAGCACCCCTTCATGGCATTCTGGATATGCTGCTGTTACACCCAAAAACATGGTTTAAGAGACTTCTCCATCTACAGCTTATAAGAGAAATACTTTAAGGAATTTATTTTTTTTATAACCAGAGTTACGGAACCAACATTTAATCAAAGGAAGGTTTTGCCAACAATTAAGATCGTTTTCTTAATTGGTTTTATAAACTAGCTTTTTAATTCATAACAATTGTTTTCTTTTTCTAGGCCTCAGCAGTATTGATTTGTGTAGCCCATGCAGTGGAGGTTACTACTGCCCAACACCTGGTATGGTTACTCCACTGGAGCTATGTAGCCCTGGCTACTACTGCAAACAGTATGCTAACATATCTACACCAGATCAAGGTATATAATATCAAAATATATTTCTTACATAAATCTATTCATTATAGAATCCTAATTTTCATCTAGCATTTAATTTTGCTGGGAAAATTATTTTTTTATAATATTATTTTATTATTTTTTACTCGAAGTACTTGACATTATTATCCCAGATATTGAAAGAAAAAATAATAATATGTATAATAATAACAATTTTTTTCTAAACGGAATCTTAATTCACCACTTAATTCACCACTTAATTCACCACTTAATTCACCACTTAATTCACCACTATTGATGTTTTTCACAAGGCCGTTTTTTGTTTTGTAATGTTTAAAACGTATATAATGGAATGAAAATGTGCAGACAATAAATTACAGGGTGCAGAATAAAAATAACAGTTAAAAGAATATTTACAAAACAACATAAAGACCTAGAAGTGAAAATGTAGATGATTTTCATATTATTTGACCATTAATTAGTTTTTTAAATGTTCTGATATTTGGTGCTATAGTAGTATTTGAGTTAATATTATTTAAATCGTTCCAAATTTTAGCCCCATGGTAGGAGTACATGTTTTCAGTATTTGGTTTCTTTATCTATTGAGTGCATGCATACAAAAATCTCTTTGGAGTCATTTTTCATGGCATGTTGCAGCTGTACTCACCACATTAGTAACGGATACTTATACCCTGAATAGGCACCATGGACCAAGTGTCTTGCCCATCAACACAATCAGTGTAACTCCAAACCTCATGATTGAGAGACTGAACTTTCTGCACCAACTGCTCCCATAGGTGCTTGATAAAGCTAAGGCTAATTAACTGCCAGAGGAAAACTAGAAGTGCCAATGATAGTCGGCTATTTTGCATTGTAGATTAATAATAATAATATGTGAAATTTATATAAACCTTACTGCCAAGGCCTCTAAGTGCTTTACAATTATTATCCCTAGTAATTGAAACAAATGCCTATTTAACACAATCCATTCCACAAAGTTTTAGCCGTATTCAGTGCATATGGCATTTGTACCTCCCAGGTAACCACATATACTCCTGGGTCGAGAGAGACAATGTAGATAAAATGTCTTTCCTAGCAACACAAGCAGCTGGCGAGAGTAAGCCTCAAACACCCGACCTCATGATTGAAAGTCAAAAACGCAACCTCTGCGGCAACTGCTTCCACATAGGTTAAATGTGTTTTGTAAGATTTAGAATTCTCCAGTTGTTAAATATTCCTCCGCAAAGAATTATACAAATTAATTCACAAACTTCTTTCAAGAGAAAACATCAAATTTTGTCAACGTAAGAAAGATGAGTGTTTTCTAATAAATTTTATCTATTTAGGTGATCTACTTTATCTTTATGATGAAACTTTTATTGTAATTAAAATTACAGGTGAGGATGCCAACACTTGCCCTGCTGGCTACTACTGTCCTGAGGGCACAGCAAATCCTGTTCCCTGCCCCAAGGGATCATACAGCGATGAAACTGGACAATGGGAAGAGGATAACTGTGTACCATGTACTTCTGGACATTACTGTGCAGAGGTTGGAAAGACCAATACTTCTGGACTCTGTGATCCTGGGTAAGAAATGTACTCAGTGAAGTTTGCATGATACAATATAAAATAAAAATATATATAGTTTACAGTACACTATAGTAACAATAACAACTGGGAGAGGGCAGTGCTCTGCCAAGCGCTCAAAATTCCCACGAATGCAGCTGTAAACGTTTAAAATTTTGGTACACACTGTCATTTTTTTGCTGATTTTTACATCTTTACTACAAGACTACAGTACAGCATCGAATTGTTGTCAATAAGGTGAACGATTTTAAGAACAGCGTGTAGAATGTAACAGTAAAGTTTACCGTGATCTGACTAATTTACTTCTATGAAAAATCAGTGTAGCATGAAGCCCATAGATATATTATTACGGCTAGATGGTGATCTTAACACTGTAAAAATGGCAGTCCATGTAGGCGCCTACTATTT